>JASANF010009695.1:0-19063 GCA_030248245.1 Trissonchulus sp. WLG1_4
CACATTGGAGACTAACTGAGCCGATTTGCATAATTTTTGCAGCAATGGCCTCCTCTAGCCTCAGTCCACAGGCAGACACTCGCATGTGACGCACACAATGTGATCGCATGAGGGCTATTCACACGAGGGCGCATGAGCGGGAGCATGGCATGGCGTACGCCATGACTTACGCCGTGGCATACGTCATGGCGCACGCCATGGCGCATGAGCGGGCGCAGGCTCTTTTCACACTGCCTGCTGCATTATTTCACACAATGCACTAGGCAAGTGTGTGTGTGCGCCCGTACTTGCGCCCGCTCATGCGTCCGCTCATGCGCCATGGCGTATGCCATGGAGCAAAATGATCCCTCGTGTGAATAGGCCTTAAGGCTTGACTGCGAACACACGCAGTTACGCTGACAGTTGTCAGCTGGGCTATTATATGCCCCTTATATAGATTGAAATCTTGCAGCTATTAAAATGCTGCTTTTCTCAACTTTTATTCATTGTTTCTTTTCAGTTTTAGTGCTAAAATTGCACAATGTTCTGAAAGTAATAATATATAAAAATAGAGAATTTTCAAAAATTTCATACAGCTAAAAAATTTCACAAAAATGGTTTCTAAATTGAACAGGTTCACCTGTACATCAAATAAAATCAAAAATAAACATTAAGCTGATCAGATTTTAGTGCTACTGGGCACTAAACACGGGCTCTCCGGCCACCCCTCGGCCTGTGAACAACCGCCACAATAGTGGGAGCTCGCTCACAGGCACAATTTTTTATTGAAACCGAACGGCCTGTGAGCGATTTGTGGCTGTTCGAAATTCTGCCTGTGCCTGTGGCCTGTGAGCTGTGGCCTGTGCCTGTGAGATATTGAAACAGAATTCACAGGCACAGAGTCACAGGCCCACAAATTTGTGGGCCTGTGAGTTTATTGAAACGGGCTACAGATGGTGGTTTTGTTTTAGTCTCCTGTGCCCTGGACATTTTGTTCATCGTGGACGCGTCCGGAAGCGTCCGCAAGTCCTTCGACAAACAGCTGGACCTGGCCAGTCTAATCGTAGACAAGCTGCAGGTGGGCGGCGGTCGAGCCCGGGTCGCCTTGATCGCTACTCGGCTAAGGGACGAGCCAAGCTCAAGGGTTTGGCTTCCAGGAGTACAAGACTAATCAGAATGTGATCGATGCTATTAGAACCACTAAGTGGACTGCTGGTATGTTTGGTCATTATGGCGAAACCTGTTTTGATAAGGTTTCATGTAATGGATATAAGGATGTTGGTATACTGTAATCTGGATCAGACGTGTACGCCCGGTGTCATGCCCAAAAGTGTCAACACCGAAATTTTTTGTATTTTGCCGAATCGATTTACCCTGTGCAGTGGTATGTCCGTTTCGGTCAGGAAAAATACGGAATAGTTACATCACTAACTATGTAGAAAAGGAGATTACAGTCAAAACAAAAATCTAAATTTTACGGGCTGCAAGTATGAATGAACCCAACCGTCATTCTGTTCTAGGCACGACAGCCACCGGAGACGCTTTAGAATTAGGCGTCCAAGAAATCGCCAAAGCGCGAAGTCTGCATCCGCCGGTAGTGGTTGTGTTTACGGACGGATACTCCCAGCAACCGGTGGACCGGTACGCCGCTCAACTTCAGGCAACCGGTTTGGTGTTTGCGGTCGGCGTTTCATACGGACATACGGTTAAATATGGAAGAGTTGGAGATCATAGCCGGATCGCCGGAGCGCGTGTTCACTGAGAAAACCATTGGAGACTTTTTTGAGACAAATGGACACGTTGACCCGACTTAGCGGGTGTCGGGTTTAAGCCTGACTGGTCATATTTGTCTATGAAAAGAAGAGGGAGAGTTAAATAGAAGCACTTCTGTTAACTTCATGTAACCTCAAACTTTGTAATGCTCATTTGCTTATCGAATACTCATTGTTTGTAATGCTTGTAATTGCTAATTGGGTTTTGCAGTAAAATTTGTGTCAATTCATACAGCCACGTTTAGCCACTTTGAAACAAGTAGGCACCAAAAGGGGCAAGGTTCCTTCCCCGGTGTCTACCTTTCAGGTTTAAATGAATTGGTTCTTTATTCCATACCTACCGTAAGCTATACTTCGTATATATCTTACTCTACTTTATCATTACTAACTAGCTCCTATTCTTACTTAATCTAAATACGTAGTACGTACAAAAAAGTGCTGCAGGATGTTAAGCATCCCGCTGCACGAGCCATTTGGCTCAAAAGTGACACTTTGATCTGAGCTGAGCAAATCAGCTCTAAGAACAAGAAGCGATAAGCAGTGTTTTCTAATGGCTCTTATATACTGCTGGTGAAACATCCCGGTGCCAAGTTCTGAAAAAGTACACTGTTACAGCAGTGTACATCGATTATTGATTTTTCTGCATATACGCAGACAAAAATCACCAGCCAGCTCCCAAGCTGAAAATACACGTAAGACATACTGGCTAAGAAGCCTGCTCAGTAGCGTTAAACGCTATGTGCAGTTAATTTCAAAACAATAGTTCCTTCTCTAGAAGGAACAAAAACATGCTACCAGCTGCCTTGCTGCACCATTTTTGAGACAGCCAGCGGTGCTTACATGCGGCTGTACGTATGAATCGACCCCCTTTTGTTTTCAGGCTCAGCTCTGCAGATATATATACCAACCTGCATAGGTACATATAAGGTATACCTATGCTATTCTGCAATTTTTTAGGCTCGATTTATTCTCCTTCAGCAATGCGTCCGTGTTAAGTCGTCAAAATGACACAAAAGTTTTACCACATATTGAATTTATAATTGATATGTACATTATATTGTCAAGACTCAAGGGTGCATAGGTAATAACAGTCTTATTATGGACTCTTGATATTATTGACGGTCGATTCCTATTTACAGCCGTTGAGCCGTATGTCCGTTTAGCCAACAAAATTTCGAAATAATCACGCCACTAATAGTGTAACATTTGATATACATATCAGCTGCTGGCCTTACAAAACACGTGCCATCTCACAGACAAACTCGCGTGCAGCATTTTGTGTTTTGGTTAATCTAAATGAGAAATCAGCAGTGATTTTGGACGTGTCCCCGTTCCCGTACCCTCTTCCAGACTTGTCTCAATTTAATAGCATTCGGCTGTCAATTTAGCTCTGCTGGCTTTTTAGGCATTCATTTTGGTCTGCCTTACAAATTCCCCAGACTATCTTTTGCCTCAGAATCGTTTATGAATTAAAGCACCGCTCAAATTACATACATTTGCCTGTTTTTGAGGACTAGAATTAAAATTTTAGGGATTACTTTTGTAACAGGTCGGTGTGGTTTAAACTAGTTTGTTTACTAATGGGTTCTGTTATTGACGTATGTACATACGTGGACTGTAGGTAACGTTTACTTTAAGGTAGGGTAGGAAGGATGCTTACTAACTACTATATGGGATTAGGTATATATCCAAATTAGGATTTAGCAGATTTACCTGATGTGCCGGATTTATGTGATTTGCCTAATTAGTAAAACATTACACTACTACAGTAGCGCGTTGTTAATTGCTTAAACATTAGTTATTAATTAACTATTAATTATTAAGTTATCAGTTATTAAGTTACTAGTTAATAACAATTACAGCTGATGTGGTACACTACTAGGTATCCCAAAAAATCCTATTTTGGATAAGCCCCACCCAACCAATATTGTGTTACGGTGATTAAATCTTCAGCTATATTGTCCATCTTCAGCGAAAAGCAATTAAGCGGCACCCTTTACCTCATTACCATTTTCCTTAGGTAACCAGCTTATGCAAATTAGCTGTTTTGGAGCCGAAAATTAAGCTTAATAAATATGTCACTGAAATTTGCATTTGATACTTGATTACCTTGGCTCTCCAACGTCGCTACTCGCTTACGCCTGAGATTAGCTTAGCATGCTTGCAAATTAACCTCTTGATAAATCAAAAGTTACATAGCTGCTTAGGGTCGATTGATATTCATACTCAACAGACATTGGGACATACGGGCAATTAAAGATCAACGGACGTCGCTTTTATTCATTTGTTGGCCGAATGCGCGCTATTCGACCGAACTAAAAATCACTATGCCAGCAGAGCAAACTGACCTACATAGGTATATAGTCCGATCAAAATTGTGAATCAATGCATAGTCCGAGTGTCGTATTCGTATATCCATCGTCGCTTTGCCTTGCCCCTTTGCCCTTATTTGACTGAGGTTTCGCATTTGACCTCTTTGAAATATGTATGAATCGATCCTTTGTAACAATTACAGACAGCGCGCTACTGTTGTTTTTGGATGCCGCAAAATAAAACACTTCTGATATTCAACATACGATATAAATACAATACTTTGAAATTTTTAATATGATATTATGTATGTACTTTTGTTATTTAAGGTAGCGCTCAGCAACAAAACTCATGTTTGGCGCTCAGCTCACGCAATAAATAGCAATACCACTTTAATTGTATATCAAAGAGACATCAAAAAAAACTGTTTACAATACAGTTCAGCACTTTAATGTGAATGTGTCAAATTTTATGACCATGTCAAATTTCCTATTCACACTAGTTTTGTTTTTGACCTAGCTCAGCGAAACTTTAACCGATTTTGAAGATCTTGGTATCAATACAAAGATCTCTCAAAAATCTAGACGTGATTGATCTTCGATTTTTCATTTTATTTTTGATTTTGCAAAAAATAGATTTTTCAAAAATCAGTCGTGTTTGAGCGACTACAAAAAGTGCTGCGGGCCAAAATTTGAAAATCGAAAAACTTTCACGTCTGCAGTTATATTCTTTTTTTTCATTGTGCAAATTTTCAACTCAATCGCAAACGACAGCTGGAACCCATTCCAAAAAAAGTAGTCGATTTCGCTACGCAAAAATGTAAAGTTTGCCCACACGTTTCACTTTTTCAAAAATTAGACCTTTCCTAGCAACTACATATTTCCGTTGAAAAAGTTATCAAAAGCCATACTCACTTTTTTTAAGAAATTAAATCAAAAATTTGACATTTTCGAAGATTTATCAGCTTTGTAGGTTTTTCATTTTGGATTTGCTTTTTCACGGCTGAAGAACTCAGCGAAACTTCAACGTATTCTTAAGTTTAATACATCAATTTAAAGCTAAGAAACCGCATATTTCAATGATATGAGTAATCATTTTATATGGAAACAAAAATTTTTTTGCTACGGCTACAAAATTGTCCAAAAAGTATTAAAAAAAATTTTTTTATCACAATATGCATATCAAATGAAAGCTATTTTCATTTTGAACAACTTTCCTTCAAGACATTATGCATACAAAGATGCGCTGAAAAAAATTAAACGCCAAAGTCGGTTCCCCTGAAGCGCCACCTTAATACTCAGAAAAATTTAATATATATGATATAATATGACACGGATATTTTAATACCTATCACCCCATAATTCAAATATGAAACTTTTGATACTGATTTTAATATTGATATCGATACCGGTATGGACGTGATCCAGTCAGAGTCTGGGGAAGTTATAGAAAAAATGAGGTATCAAAACAACAGTATGCGCCGCTGCACGCATTAAAAGAACAGGTAGCCAATAATGTAGGTTTTATGAGATTTTATTATGCAGGACTTTGAACATAAGAATAGAACTTTCAGTTCAGTATAACATAAAATCAGTCAAATATTCAATTGAAAAATAAAGTACCTAAACTTGTCCTTTTGCATTTAATGCCTAATTTTTTTAAGAAAATATCCACTTTACTGGTTCTTTTTAGAGCTCACTCGTTAACGGCAGGTTTTTTTCCAATTTTAAGCTTCTTAATTTTTCAAATGCTTTGTTGATAATTTCAGTTTGTCTCATTTATTTTTAGCTCGTTTCGTATAAAATAAGCACCTATTGAAGAAAATTTCCGAGCTTCCTAGTCACTTAGCGTCATTTCTGTCACTTTGTTCTAAGTTGAGAACCCAAAAGCCCTAAGGTCAAATAATGTTTTTTGGTAGAGCTTGAAATTGATTGGGAAACATTAGAAAGCACTTACTGACATGACTGCTGAGCACAGAGACACGATTTGAGCCCTATGTTTTGACGGAACATTTTCAGGCGCGCGGCTCTCACTTAAAGCAGAAATAGAAATAAGATATAAGAGAAAAAAAAACCGAACTAAAGTTTCAGGGGCAGAAATATAGGTAATGGCCAAGGGCTGCGTCAATAAAGAAACGCATTATTTCGTATTTTCTGATGGCTTAATTTAGCGGTTACTACGACTACACACCATGTATGTAATGTACATATATTTCTGAAACAAGACCTCGATGTCTTGCTTCTGTTTGTTAGTTTTTTCGGCTTAAAGCACACGGGTGGATTTTCAAGGGGATTTTTTCCACAGGGATCCCCCTGAAATTCCCCCTTGTGTGAAACACGCTTAATCACGAAAAACGCTGTCACGGAAATTACGTTCGCCGAAAAACTGTCGCGGAACATATTTTTCGGGCGGACACTTTTTTCGTGACACCGCGGCACTGGGCTTTTAAATGGAATAAGATAATCTATTCAATACCGCCTTACCGCCTTAGCGAAGGTGTTTTACATACATAGAATATGTAGTAATCTAAAAAAAGTTTAAAAAGCCCTCTTCTACGTTAATACATTGCAATTTTCAGTAATCGTTAATATATATTATAATAATCAAGCTTTATATTTTTTCAACAAAAACTCTATGCTAGTAAAACTCAATCATCTTCGAAAATAACTTTCAACATTTAATTCTTCTTTTGTCCCACTTTACTTAGCCTACTACATACATTTTGTAATCTACACTGTTGGAAAAAACACGTGTACGAGTCTTTAGAATGTCTTTCATTTTCGAAAATACCTAGCTATTTAAAAAAACCTGTCAAATTCCAAATAAGGAGAAAATATTGAAAGCCGGATATTGAACTTATGTAAAATTGAGATAAAAAGTGAGTCTGTTGTCACTTAAAATCAATAAAAGTCAAGGGTTTATATACGTTGAATGTTTGATTACGGAAAAGATGAAGCCGTGAGGGTTTTTCCTGTCGCTACCACAGTAGCGACAGGACCTTACATATGATTTGCCCTAGCGAATTACACGTGTTACGTGTAATCGCGTGGACAAAATTGTGTGTGTGTTTGTGTGTAAACTTACCGTTATGTGTGATCGTGTTTTGTGTGTAAGCTGGCCCAGGCGGCCAGCTAGCCAACTTTTGTTGTTGTTGCTATTGGTGTTAGTTTCGTGGGTTACTGTAGGCCCACAAATAGCAAACGGAGTGTTTTTTATTTAATTTTGGTGTTTTTTTATTTCCAAAGCACCCGACATTTTTTGTTTCAAAAACTATGGGATGGATTCAAGTAATTTTAAGTTTGTTTAGGTAGCTTATAAAACAGGTAAAAATCAGTTAGCTTATAAAACAGGCAAAGTTCCACCAACTAATAAATAAAATACAGCAGCTCAAAAATATTGAAAAACAACTAGTACTTCCCCCCACCCAGAATTTGCCAACTACCCACGTATGAGTTCCACCATGTAGCGGTATGAGCAAAAATAGTTAAAAGGGCCATGTTCTGCATGCGGCTATTCAATCAATGATGCCTGACTTAGGCTGTTTTTTACCAGAATTTAACCGTTAGGTCTAAACCTGTCAGTGCCACACATTTCTGTGCTGTGAATTGCCAAAAAATTCCAAATTTAAGACATGACTTTGTAATAAATAACTAGCCCAAAAAAATTAAAAAAAGTTCCAAAAAATGTTTTGGGTCTGTATTCACCGATTTTTGCATGTTTATGTGTTATTGCGAGTTGCAAAATTTTATTATTCTTGCATTGAATGGTATGACAAAAAGTTTATAGTTGGTTACTGGTTGGTACTTCGTTACCAAAATAGCGAAGCTTTGCCCTAAAGAATCAAGTAAATTGCAAGACTGTATCTTCCTACAGGAGTCTTACAGCCCTATGTCCCTTCAACCGACAAAACTTACAAAATAATCACGCCACGATCTGAACTTCTACACTATTAGTGTCGATTATTTCGCAATTTGGTCAGCTGAACGGACATAGGCTATAGGCATAAATCGGCCCTAAAGCCAGAAACCATTCCGAATATTAAAATATAGTGGGCAGCGACAGGTTTAACTTCCTTTGAAGCAAATTCTTCCAAGTGATTTAGCTTCTACCGAATATGATTTGCATTCAAAATTACTGATACTGGTGCAGACCGCAAGGCTGGTCGTGGCCATGGATAAGAACTCCATAAATTTTGCATGAAATTGCTGCTTGTTAGTTACATAACTACACCTGCAACTAAAAGAGCTTTCTATCGTATAAATTATCTAGTTTAAAAACTGATAGTAATTTTGCAAACTTCAACATTATAACTCACTTAACGTTCGAGCGTTTGTTTAACTACAGTGAGTGACCAGCTTTGACTTACATCACATAAAAACTATTTTCTCCAAAACTCCACTTTTAATGCCCTACTTGCAATCTGCAGCCTTTGTGCACTAGCTGGCGTGTCTTTGTATTTGGTAGGCGGAGCTTATGTTGAGTTGTTGAGCCAGTGTCTGTATATCCCCTTCCCAGTTCAATTACGATTATTATGCGCTAAGCTTTCGTGAAAAGGAGCTAATTTTCTGTTCACCATGCTGGATTCTTTTTTTGGCGCACTCCAAGCCAACGCCCGCGCGAGTTTGACTTTGTGAGTGGAACATTTTTTGGCAACAAATTTTGACACTATTGTTAGAATATCCGACAATGGCTACTTCAGCAAGGCGTGAACCAATGCTTAAGAAAGATTACAGTTGAAGTTTGCATCTGTGATTACTTACGACTGTTACAATCAATTCTCCTTCCGTGTGATTACCTTGGCGTGGCTCACGGTCATTAATAAATCGATGGAATTGCTCAACATTTTGCCAATTACTCTCGCGTCCTTTCTTGTCATATTTCAAAGTGCTATTCTGTTTATTCTCCCCTGCTTTACCGGTAAGTCTTTTTCCACAGTCATTATTTTTGTTTGAATTATTTGTTTCGCTTTCACTTTGGATAAAAGGTTATGATTTCTGGTCTACGTGACGTTTTGTTATTGGCCATTTCTGCACGTGCAACATATATATACGTACATACAAAACCAATAAATAGATCGCAGAGTTGAAAAATGGCGGGAATCATGTATTATTGATTATCGAATTCATGCTTTCATATAGAAATATATATATAGTAAGTGACAGAAAAAATCTACTGCTCTCAAAGAAAACAACATCCATTAACAAAATGCCAAAACTGACTGCATGACCAATTTAGGTCATTTTCAGCTAGTTTTTGGAATAGGCAATAAAAACATTCGATTATTATCAAGTGAGTTGAATTCAAACATAGACTTTATGAAAAGTTAAAAAAATGAAAAAAAAAACACGAACGAACAGAAATCTTCCATTGCCCGTGATTTTCGCCAGAAAACAATCGAGGTAATATGAAATACACGGGTGCTATTATTAAGCGCATGTCAAAAAGGTGCACGACTGCACCAATCAACAAACGCAGAATAGATATTACATATATGGGGATAAGCTTCACCCACCATCATACAACATGAATTCGATAATCAATAATACATGATTCCCGCCATTTTTCAACTCTGCGATCTATTTATTGGTTTTGTATGTACGTATATATATGTTGCACGTGCAGAAATGGCCAATAACAAAACGTCACGTGACCAGAACTCATAACCTTTTTATCCAAGTTGAAGCGAACAAATAATTCAAACAAAAATAATTACTGTGAAAAAGACTTACCGGTAAGCAGGGGAAATAAACAGAATAGCACTTTGAAATATGACAAGAAATGACGCAGCGTAATTGGCAAAATGTTGAGCAATTCCATCGATTTATTAATGACCGTGAGCCAACGCCAAGGTAACTGCACACGGAAGGAGAATTGATTGTAACAGTCGTAAGTAATCACAGATGCAAACTTCAACTGTAATCTTTCTTAAGCATTGGTTCACGCCTTGCTGAAGTAGCCATTGTTCGGATATTCTAACAATAGTGTCAAAATTTGTTGCCAAAAAATGTTCCACTCACAAAGTCAAACTCGCGCGGGCGTTGGCTTGGAGTGCGCCAAAAAAAGAATCCAGCATGGTGAACAGAAAATTAGCTCCTTTTCACGAAAGCTTAGCGCATAATAATCGTAATTGAACTGGGAAGGGGATATACAGACACTGGCTCAACAACTCAACATAAGCTCCGCCTACCAAATACAAAGACACGCCAGCTAGTGCACAAAGGCTGCAGATTGCAAGTAGGGCATTAAAAGTGGAGTTTTGGAGAAAATAGTTTTTATGTGATGTAAGTCAAAGCTGGTCACTCACTGTAGTTAAACAAACGCTCGAACGTTAAGTGAGTTATAACGTTGAAGTTTGCAAAATTACTATCAGTTTTTAAACTAGATAATTTATACGATAGAAAGCTCTTTTAGTTGCAGGTGTAGTTATGTAACTAACAAGCAGCAATTTCATGCAAAATTTATGGAGTTCTTATCCATGGCCACGACCAGCCTTGCGGTCTGCACCAGTATCAGTAATTTTGAATGCAAATCATATTCGGTAGAAGCTAAATCACTTGGAAGAATTTGCTTCAAAGGAAGTTAAACCTGTCGCTGCCCACTATATTTTAATATTCGGAATGGTTTCTGGCTTTAGGGCCGATTTATGCCTATAGCCTATGTCCGTTCAGCTGACCAAATTGCGAAATAATCGACACTAATAGTGTAGAAGTTCAGATCGTGGCGTGATTATTTCGTAAGTTTGTCGGTTGAAGGGACATAGGGCTGTAAGACTCCTGTAGGAAGATACAGTCTTGCAATTTACTTGATTCTTTAGGGCAAAGCTTCGCTATTTTGGTAACGAAGTACCAACCAGTAACCAACTATAAACTTTTTGTCATACCATTCAATGCAAGAATAATAAAATTTTGCAACTCGCAATAACACATAAACATGCAAAAATCGGTGAATACAGACCCAAAACATTTTTTGGAACTTTTTTTAATTTTTTTGGGCTAGTTATTTATTACAAAGTCATGTCTTAAATTTGGAATTTTTTGGCAATTCACAGCACAGAAATGTGTGGCACTGACAGGTTTAGACCTAACGGTTAAATTCTGGTAAAAAACAGCCTAAGTCAGGCATCATTGATTGAATAGCCGCATGCAGAACATGGCCCTTTTAACTATTTTTGCTCATACCGCTACATGGTGGAACTCATACGTGGGTAGTTGGCAAATTCTGGGTGGGGGAAGTACTAGTTGTTTTTCAATATTTTTGAGCTGCTGTATTTTATTTATTAGTTGGTGGAACTTTGCCTGTTTTATAAGCTAACTGATTTTTACCTGTTTTATAAGCTACCTAAACAAACTTAAAATTACTTGAATCCATCCCATAGTTTTTGAAACAAAAAATGTCGGGTGCTTTGGAAATAAAAAAACACCAAAATTAAATAAAAAACACTCCGTTTGCTATTTGTGGGCCTACAGTAACCCACGAAACTAACACCAATAGCAACAACAACAAAAGTTGGCTAGCTGGCCGCCTGGGCCAGCTTACACACAAAACACGATCACACATAACGGTAAGTTTACACACAAACACACACACAATTTTGTCCACGCGATTACACGTAACACGTGTAATTCGCTAGGGCAAATCATATGTAAGGTCCTGTCGCTACTGTGGTAGCGACAGGAAAAACCCTCACGGCTTCATCTTTTCCGTAATCAAACATTCAACGTATATAAACCCTTGACTTTTATTGATTTTAAGTGACAACAGACTCACTTTTTATCTCAATTTTACATAAGTTCAATATCCGGCTTTCAATATTTTCTCCTTATTTGGAATTTGACAGGTTTTTTTAAATAGCTAGGTATTTTCGAAAATGAACGACATTCTAAAGACTCGTACACAGTGTTTTTTCCAACAGTGTAGGATTACAAATGTATGTAGTAGGCTAAGTAAAGTGGGACAAAAGAGGAATTAAATGTCTGGAAAGTTATTTTCGAATATGATTGAGTTTTACTGCATAGAGTTTTGTTGAAAAATATAAAGCTTGATTATTATAATATATATTAACGATTACTGAAAATTGCAATGCTACTTAACGTAGAAGAGGGCTTTTTAAACTTTTTTTACATTACTACATATTCTATGTATGTAAAACACCTTCGCTAAGGCGGTAAGGCGGTATTGAATAGATTATCTTATTCCATTTAAAAGCCCAGTGCCGCGGTGTCACGAAAAAAGTGTCCGCCCGAAAAATATGTTCCGCGGACAGTTTTTCGGCGAACGTAATTTTCCGTGACAGCGTTTTTCGTGATTAAGCGTGTTTCACACAAGGGGGAATTTCAGGGGGATCCCTGTGGAAAAAATCCCCTTGAAAATCCACCTCGTGTGCTTTAAGCCGAAAAAACTAACAAACAGAAGCAAGACATCGAGGTCTTGTTTCACAAATATATGTACATTACATACATGGTATATTAGTTGTAGTAACCGCTAAATTAAGCCATCAGAAATACGAAATAATGCGTTTCTTATTGACGCAGCCCTTGGCCATTACCTATTTTTCTGCCCCTGAGACTTTAGTTCCGTTTCTTTTCTCTTACTCCTTATTTCTTATTTCTGCTTTAGTGGGAGCCGCGCCTAAATGTCTCGTCAAAACATAGGCTCCAAATGGTGTCTCTGTGTCAGCAGTCAGTCAGTAGGTGCTTTCTAATGTTTCCCAATCAATTTCAAGCTCTACCATCAAACAACCATTTATTTGACCTTAGGGGCTTTTAAAAACTCTAGAACAAAGCTGACAGGAAATGACGCTAAGTGACTTGGAGTCAAGCTTGGAACATTTTCTTATACAATAGGTGCTTATTTTATACGAAACGACCTAAAAATAAACTTGAGACACAACTGAAATTATTCAACTTTAAATGTTCATTTGAAAAATTAAGAAGCTTAAAATTGGAAAAAAACCTGCCGTTAACGAGTGAGCTCTAAAAAGAACCAGTAAAGTGGATATTTTCTTAAAAAATTAGGCATTAAATGCAAAAGGACAAGTTTAGGTACTTTATTTTTCAATTGAATATTTGACTGATTTTATGTTATACTGAACTGAAAGTTCTATTCTTATGTTCAAAGTCCTGCATAATAAAATCTCATAAAACCTACATTATTGTGACTCGTTCTTTTAATGCGTGCAGCGGCGCATACTGTTGTTTTGATACCATTTTGATACTTTTGATACCTACTTGGGTATTACGTTTGATACCGGTATCGATATCAATATTAAAATCAGTATCAAAAGTTTCATATTTGAATTATGGGGTCATAGGTATTTAAAATATTTGGTGTCATATTTATATCATATATATTTAAATTTTTCTGAGAGTATTAAGGTGGCGCTCAGGGGAACCGACTTTGGCGTTTAATTTTTTTCAGCGACATTTTTGACCATAATGTCTTGAAGGAAAGTTGTTCAAAATGAAAATAGCTTTCATTTGATATGCATATTGTGATAAAAAAATTTTTTTTTAATTTTTTGGACAATTTTGTAGCCGTAGCAAAAAAATTTTTGTTTCCATATAAAATGATTACTCATATCATTGAAATATGCGGTTTCTTAGCTTTAAATTGATGTATTAAACTTAAGAATACGTTGAAGTTTCGCTGAGTTCTTCAGCCGTGAAAATAGCAAATCCAAAATGAAAAACCTACAAAGCTGATAAATCTTCGAAAATGTCAAATTTTTGATTTAATTTCTTAAAAAATTGAGTATGGCTTTTGATAACTTTTTCAACGGAAATATGCAGTCCTAGGAAAGGTCTAATTTTTGAAAAAGTGAAACGTGTGGGCAAACCTTACATTTTTGCGTAGCGAAATCGACTACTTTTTTTGGACTTGGGTCCCAGCTGCCGTTTGCGATTGAGTTGAAAATTTGCACAATGAAAAAAAGAATATAAATGCAGACGTGAAAGTTTTTCGATTTTCAAATTTTGGCCCGCAGCACTTTTTGTAGTCGCTCAAACACGACTGATTTTTGAAAAATCTATTTTTTGCAAAATCAAAAATAAAAATGAAAAATCGAAGATCAATCACGTCTAGATTTTTGAGAGATCTTTGTATTGATACCAAGATCTTCAAAATCGGTTAAAGTTTCGCTGAGCTAGGTCAAAAACAAAACTAGTGTGAATAGGAAATTTGACATGGTCATAAAATTTGACACATTCACATTAAAGTGCTGAACTGTATTGTAAACAGTTTTTTTTGATGTCTCTTTGATATACAATTAAAGTGGTATTGCTATTTATTGCGTGAGCTGAGCGCCAAACATGAGTTTTGTTGCTGAGCGCTACCTTAAATAACAAAAGTACATACATAATATCATATTAAAAATTTCAAAGTATTGTATTTATATCGTATGTTGAATATCAGAAGTGTTTTATTTTGCGGCATCCAAAAACAACAGTAGCGCGCTGTCTGTAATTGTTACAAAGGATCGATTCATACATATTTCAAAGAGGTCAAATGCGAAACCTCAGTCAAATAAGGGCAAAGGGGCAAGGCAAAGCGACGATGGATATACGAATACGACACTCGGACTATGCATTGATTCACAATTTTGATCGGACTATATACCTATGTAGGTCAGTTTGCTCTGCTGGCATAGTGATTTTTAGTTCGGTCGAATAGCGCGCATTCGGCCAACAAATGAATAAAAGCGACGTCCGTTGATCTTTAATTGCCCGTATGTCCCAATGTCTGTTGGGTATGAATATGAATCGACCCTAAGCAGCTATGTAACTTTTGATTTATCAAGAGGTTAATTTGCAAGCATGCTAAGCTAATCTCAGGCGTAAGCGAGTAGCGACGTTGGAGAGCCAAGGTAATCAAGTATCAAATGCAAATTTCAGTGACATATTTATTAAGCTTAATTTTCGGCTCCAAAACAGCTAATTTGCATAAGCTGGTTACCTAAGGAAAATGGTAATGAGGTAAAGGGTGCCGCTTAATTGCTTTTCGCTGAAGATGGACAATATAGCTGAAGATTTAATCACCGTAACACAATATTGGTTGGGTGGGGCTTATCCAAAATAGGATTTTTTGGATACCTAGTAGTGTACCACATCAGCTGTAATTGTTATTAACTAGTAACTTAATAACTGATAACTTAATAATTAATAGTTAATTAATAACTAATGTTTAAGCAATTAACAACGCGCTACTGTAGTACTGTAATGTTTTACTAATTAGGCAAATCACATAAATCCGGCACATCAGGTAAATCTGCTAAATCCTAATTTGGATATATACCTAATCCCATATAGTAATTAGTAAGCATCCTTCCTACCCTACCTTAAAGTAAACGTTACCGACAGTCCACGTATGTACATACGTCAATAACAGAACCCATTAGTAAACAAACTAGCTTAAACCACACCGACGTGTTCAAAAGTAATCCCTAAAATTTTAATTTAGTCCTCAAAAACAGGCAAATGTATGTAATTTGAGCGGTGCTTTAATTCATAAACGATTCTGAGGCAAAAGATAGTCTGGGGAATTTGTAAGGCAGACCAAAATGAATGCCTAAAAAGCCAGCAGAGCTAAATTGACAGCCGAATGCTATTAAATTGAGACAAGTCTGGAAGAGGGTACGGGAACGGGGACACGTCCAAAATCACTGCTGATTTCTCATTTAGATTAACCAAAACACAAAATGCTGCACGCGAGCTTGTCTGTGAGATGGCACGTGTTTTGTAAGGCCAGCAGCTGATATGTATATAAATGTTACACTATTAGTGGCGTGATTATTTCGAAATTTTGTTGGCTAAACGGACATACGGCTCAACGGCTGTAAGTAGGAATCGACCGTCAATAATATCAAGAGTCCATAATAAGACTGTTATTACCTATGCACCCTTGAGTCTTGACAATATAATGTACATATCAATTATAAATTCAATATGTGGTGTAACTTTTGTGTCATTTTGACGACTTAACACGGACGCATTGCTGAAGGAGAATAAATCGAGCCTAAAAAATTGCAGAATAGCATAGGTATACCTTATATGTACCTATGCAGGTTGGTATATATATCTGCAGACTGAGCTAAAAACAAAAGGGGGTCGATTCATACGTACAGCCGCATGTAAGCACCGCTGGCTGTCTCAAAAATGGTGCAGCAAGGCAGCTGGTAGCATGTTTTTGTTCCTTCTAGAGAAGGAACTATTGTTTTGAAATTAACTGCACATAGCGTTTAACGCTACTGAGCAGGCTTCTTAGCCAGTATGTCTTACGTGTATTTTCAGCTTGGGAGCTGGCTGGTGATTTTTGTCTGCGTATATGCAGAAAAATCAATAATCGATGTACACTGCTGTAACAGTGTACTTTTTCAAACTCGGCACCGGGATGTTTCACCAGCAGTATATAAGAGCCATTAGAAAACACTGCTTATCGCTTCTTGTTCTTAGAGCTGATTTGCTCAGCTCAGATCAAAGTGTCACTTTTGAGCCAAATGGCTCGTGCAGCGGGATGCTTAACATCCTGCAGCACTTTTTTGTACGTACTACGTATTTAGATTAAGTAAGAATAGGAGCTAGTTAGTAGTGATAAAGTAGAGTAAGATATATACGAAGTATAGCTTACGGTAGGTATGGAATAAAGAACCAATTCATTTAAACCTGAAAGGTAGACACCGGGGAAGGAACCTTGCCCCTTTTGGTGCCTACTTGTTTCAAAGTGGCTAAACGTGGCTGTATGAATTGACACAAATTTTACTGCAAAACCCAATTAGCAATTACAAGCATTACAAACAATGAGTATTCGATAAGCAAATGAGCATTACAAAGTTTGAGGTTACATGAAGTTAACAGAAGTGCTTCTATTTAACTCTCCCTCTTCTTTTCATAGACAAATATGACCAGTCAGGCTTAAACCCGACACCCGCTAAGTCGGGTCAACGTGTCCATTTGTCTCAAAAAGTCTCCAATGGTTTTCTCAGTGAACACGCGCTCCGGCGATCCGGCTATGATCTCCAACTCTTCCATATTTAACCGTATGTCCGTATGAACGCCGACCGCAAACACCAAACCGGTTGCCTGAAGTTGAGCGGCGTACCGGTCCACCGGTTGCTGGGAGTATCCGTCCGTAAACACAACCACTACCGGCGGATGCAGACTTCGCGCTTTGGCGATTTCTTGGACGCCTAATTCTAAAGCGTCTCCGGTGGCTGTCGTGCCTAGAACAGAATGACGGTTGGGTTCATTCATACTTGCAGCCCGTAAAATTTAGATTTTTGTTTTGACTGTAATCTCCTTTTCTACATAGTTAGTGATGTAACTATTTCGTATTTTTCCTGACCGAACGGACATACGACTGCACAGGGTAAATCGATTCGGCAAAATGCAAAAAATTTCGGTGTTGACACTTTTGGGCATGACACCGGGCGTACACGTCTGATCCAGATTACAGTATACCAACATCCTTATATCCATTACATGAAACCTTATCAAAACAGGTTTCGCCATAATGACCAAACATACCAGCAGTCCACTTAGTGGTTCTAATAGCATCGATCACATTCTGATTAGTGTTGTACTCCTGGAAGCCAAACTTGAGCTTGGCTCGTCCCTTAGCCGAGTAGCGAATCAGGGCGACCCGGGCTCGACCGCCGCCCACCTGCAGCTTGTCTACGATTAGACTGGCCAGGTCCAGCTGTTTGTCGAAGGACTTGCGGACGCTTCCGGACGCGTCCACGATGAACAAAATGTCCAGGGCACAGGAGACTAAAACAAAACCACCATCTGTAGCCCGTTTCAATAAACTCACAGGCCCACAAATTTGTGGGCCTGTGAGTCTGTGCCTGTGAATTCTGTTTCAATATCTCACAGGCACAGGCCACAGCTCACAGGCCACAGGCACAGGCAGAATTTCGAACAGCCACAAATCGCTCACAGGCCGTTCGGTTTCAATAAAAAATTGTGCCTGTGAGCGAGCTCACAATATTGTGGCGTTTTTTCACAGGCCGATGGGTGGCCTGTGAGACCTTTTTTAGTGCCAATTAGCACTAAAATCTGATCAGCTTAATGTTGATTTTTGAATTTATTTGATGTACAGGTGAACCTGTTCAATTTAGAAACCTTTTTTGTGAAAAAATTTAGCTGTATGAAATTTTTGAAAATTCTCTATTTTTATATATTATTACTTTCAGAACATTGTGCAAGTTTAGCACTAAAACTGAAAAGAAACAATGAATAAAAGTTGAGAAAAGCAGCATTTTAATAGCTGCAAGATTTCAATCCATATAAGGGGCATATAATAGCCCAGCTGACAACTGTCAGCGTAACTGCGTGTGTTCGCAGTCAAGCCTTAAGGCCTATTCACACGAGGGCGCATTTTGCTCCATGGCATACGCCATGGCGCATGAGCGGACGCATGAGCGGGCGCATGAGCGGGCGCACACGCACACTTGCCTAGTGCATTGTGTGAAATAATGCAGCAGGCAGTGTGAAAATAGAATGCGCCCGCTCATGCGCCATGGCGTGCGCCATGACGTATGCCACGGCGTAAGTCATGGCGTACGCCATGCCATGCTCCCGCTCATGCGCCCTCGTGTGAATAGCCCTCATGCGATCACATTGTGTGCGTCACATGCGAGTGTCTGCCTGTGGACTGAGGCTAGAGGAGGCCATTGCTGCAAAAATTATGCAAATCGGCTCAGTTAGTCTCCAATGTGTGGCCGGGTATTCGGTACTGCCGAGTTATCGGGTCGTCTAGTGGGTGAATACCCAAACACACTGAAGTGTCTTGCCCTTGACCAGGTTCAACATACTGCGTTGTGTCTTAGACTTGGTCTGCCTTTGGTGTAGCCTAGCCCTACCTGTACGTAGTCTTCCTAATTTGGCGATCATGAACAAATAACTACAACACGACTTACACGCAGGCTTTATTAGCAAGGAGCAGAGCACGGCACACGAACAATTACAGTAAACGGACAGGGGGAAGGGGGGCGAGCACACAGGTGACGG
>JASANF010009696.1:0-59722 GCA_030248245.1 Trissonchulus sp. WLG1_4
AATAGGGCCGATGTGCATCGTGCAGAAATGAAAAAAATACAGAGCGAAAACAAAGCAAAAAACCGGAAGTGCGGAAAAACAATTATTACGGCAATTAGAAAACAACAGTTATGAAATTACAAATTAAATTTCACTATTATGAAATACAATGAAATACAATTATATATTATAACAATTAGAAAATAAGTTTATGAAGTGAGATTGCAACTGCATTTAACCCAAAAATTGCACTCAATTTTTCAAAACTGCATTCATTGATTGCCTGTTAAAACCAATAAAAACAAAAAAGTATCAAAAAATTCTTAAAAATTATTACAAAAAACGAGGATATGTATGCATAAGAGATATTTTTTCCTGATAATTAAAGGATCATTGATTGAAATTTTGGTGAAGTTTTTACGAAAATTGTAAGAAAATTTGTTGAAAATTTGATGATAATTGGATGATATTTTATGGAAATTTGTGTGAAATTCGTGAGAAAATTGTAAGATAATTTGTCGAAAATTTGCTGATAATTGGATATTTTAAAGAAATTTGAGTGAAATTCGTGAGAAAACGATAAGATAATGCGTTGAAAATTTGCTGATACGTTGATGATCTTTGATCGAAATTTGAATGAAATTTGTGAGAAAATTGTCAGATAATTACCTGTCATTACCTGTTAGCACTCATTGGACCAGTTGCTAACAGGTTGTGGCTGAAACTTGTGAGTGAGTGCTGAAATAAAGCCGATTTCGGCTTGTTGAACAGTCGTCTGATGACGTTGTTGATATATGCTGCAATGTATACATGTAACAGAGCAGCACCAAGAAGTTTTTACATTTAAATTTGTGGTAGCAATCCTGAGGCATGGAGCCGGGACTTAAAAGCAACAAAGGATGGAGCGTTTACGACATTGTAGCTATTCCAGAGCTCGATCATCCTGAATGCAAAACTATATACAGTAATGTCCTTTTTTGGCAGAAATCGTGGCTTTAATTTGAAATTGTAACCATGTAAGCGCTCACTGGTGCATAGCGTGAACAGTCTTGTTATCGGCATGTCAACCTCAGCATGGCACACTTTGTACAGTAATAGCAGGTCAGCACGAATTCGCCTGGTTGCTAAAGTTTGGAGACCCATTTGACGGACGCGCGCATGGTAGTCTAGATCTCGGAGCTCAGGGACTA
Source organism: Trissonchulus sp. WLG1_4 (assembly GCA_030248245.1). Lineage (NCBI taxonomy): Eukaryota > Metazoa > Nematoda > Enoplea > Enoplida > Ironidae > Trissonchulus > Trissonchulus sp. WLG1_4. The sequence goes on from JASANF010009696.1 coordinate 1,170, forward strand.
ATTTGGTGACGCGACGTTGGACAGACTCAATGAGTTTGATGTCGCGTACAAAGTGGGGACACCACACAGTACAGCAATACTCTAAGATAGGACGAACCAACGATTTGTGTAAGAGTCTCACATTAGCCACATTTTTATTCATGATGCATCTTTTTATGCAAGCAACAACACGATTTGCTTTAGTGACAGTTTCGGAGCAGTGCAAAGAGCTTTTCATGTTAGAGGAAATGGTGACTCCTAGATCGCGTTCACTTGACTTATTTGGAATTGGGCATCCATCTAGTAGATACAAATGACAAGGATTATTGTGACCAAAATGTAACGTGGCACATTTATCTACATTAAAATCCATCAACCATATTTTTGACCATGCAGCTAGAGAGTCTAAATCACGTTGCATGTCTACCAAATCTGACGAAATAAACCTCGAATCTCGATGAATCCTACGCATCAGTTTCGTGTCATCTGCGAACTTTCGGATTTGGCCGGATACAGACATGTCCATATCATTTACATAGTAGATAAACAGGATAGGGCCAATAGCGCTTCCTTGAGGGACTCCACTGTCAACTGCAATTGGATGCGACAGTGCGTCGTTTACTTTGACAACCTGTGTTCTTTGTGACAGAAAACTTTCGATCCATGACAGGAGCGGTGGACCGATTCCATAAGCACGTAATTTGGCAATAAGACGCCCATGGAGAACCCGGTCGAATGCTTTGCTAAAGTCCAGATAAACCACGTCAGCCATATCACCCGTGTTTAAGCAGTGCACTAGCCAGTCAGTAAAATCAATTAACTGGAGTTCGCACGAGCGGCCCGGTAGAAAGCCATACTGGGAAGACACTAGCAATTTGTTATCAAGGCCAAATTTCATTAGGGTGTACGTAACGACAGATTCCATTAGCTTACTAAAAACGCTTGTTAAGCTGATTGGTCGATAATTAGAAGGATTATGGGCAGGGCCTTTCTTATGAATAGGAGCAACGATGGCGCGCTTCCAATCCGGGGGGACATATCCTTCATGGATACATTTGGTGTAAAGCTTTGACAAGGCGGGAACCAGCACCTTAGCGCACTTTTTGATGACAACTGGTGGACATCTGTCGCTGCCCGGAGCAGAAAAAGGCTTCATTTTTTTAACGCGCGTAGCAATGCATTCTCAGAGAAGGAGACATCGCAGAGTTGTACCATGGTCGTTTGGTGCATGACTGGTGGATTTGTCAGTTCTTCGCAGTAAACACTGGAAAAATGATCTGCGAGTAGGTTGGCGCAGCTTCCGTCGCTTGCCGTGTACGAGCCGTTTGGGAACAAGAAGGGTCCAATTTTGGGCTTAGATTTGGACATGTAGTTAACATACGACCAAAATGATTTACTATCAGACTTTATATTAGTCGCCAGGCGTTGTTCAAACATTCGAATTGATCTTTTTGCTTCAATATCACCTTTTTCCGATGCAAGAATGTAGGCTTCATAATCAGATATGCTACCGGTACGCTGGTACTTGCGCAATTTTGTCCTACTATTCCGCAGAGCATTGAATGAAATACCATCAGCTCAAGGTGGTTTCCAGAATTTAGGCTTTGTGCTTGGAACATGTGCATCAATGCAAGCCTGGACAGCAAATGATATAGCAGACCACATCTCGTTTGCCGATAAATGACCATTAAGAGAACTAGTCATCCATCGTAAAGATCTTTGGCAGGCATCCCAATTGGTTCGTGCGAACGACAGCTTCGGCGTGAGGTTTTGTGGCCGAGGACTGTTGGAAAGAAAATTAAATAGAACGCCAGAATGGTCGCTTGCGCCGATAGGGGAGACCACTCGAACTTTTTCAACCAGGTGTGGTTCATTGCTGAAGATAAGTTCAAGGACACTGTTCCCACGTGTAGGTTGAAAAACATGGAGAAAGCAGCCGCCCCCAACGCAAGCAAAAAAAAAACCAACCCAGGGGGGGGGCGGGGTGGCAGGCCACCCAACCCCCACCCAAAATCAAAAAAACCCCAGAAAAACACAGAAAGCCACCACAAAAACAGACGCGCAACCAATCAAAATGAACCCAAAAAGCGTAAATTGAAAGAAAGCAAAAGGCGTAAATTGAAAGAAAGCAAAGAGCGTAAATTGAAAGAAACCGAAATTAAATTAAGCGCGAAAGTAATAACCATAAGCACATTAGCATAAACAATCAGCGGAAAAGCCCTCTTCTGGGCGGTAACCAATTTGATCCAGAATCTAGAACACTGAATCAAATGGGTTAAAACCGGCGTCAGCGAGTTTAGAGCGAGTCAAATGGGTTAAAAATGGCGTCAGCGAGCACGTTTGCGGTGAATAAAATAAATTTAACAGTAGTTACGCGGTTGGGCATGAGTTTGCATTGGGTGTAGGTTTTGCCACCCTTGGCTCCAATGGCTAGGTGTTGTACGCGTCTAGGACATACTGTGTCGCTGGGCCATCTGGATGGCAGGACAGTATTGCCAGCCTGGCAATACTGTCTTGCCGAGATTCCGCGGTCGCACAGTTTCAGGTGGGGCACGTGCTGCTCCTAAAATTTTACCAATTCTGCGATCCTTTTGGTGTTGAGATGTAATCCGTCGAGGTAATAGAGCCGCTTGTTGATGCCTTGCCGGCTCGGAATGGATGCTGCAGGAATGACTCGGGATTCATGTAGTTAACATCGACCTTGAGGCTGTGGCGACGCAATCAATCTCTGAAAACAACCAAGGCGTCAAATTCATATCGCGTCGTTTGCAGATTTGACCACCATACTGTGTTTTTGCGATATTCCAAATAGGAAAACACGCTCACAATATTAGCTTTGGCTGTTTCTGGTTGACATGTTATTGACTACGACGTGTATAAGTATGGTGTAAAATTGATAAATTCAGTAGATTTTCTATAGAAGGCGTTGATGTGGTGGAATTTGCACGCATTTTTTGCAATGACCAGCCCCCACTCAACCCAGACGAGATGCTTCAGGATGGAGTGCCCGATAATCAGCGTACCGAATAGCGGTTTGCCTGCAGATACTCTGCGGTTTCAAAACCAATCGTGTAGATCCAAAGCAGGTGTTGGTCTGTGCATGACAGCTTGTTTGACAACTACCAAGTCGCAAAAATATAACATCTACCATATCAGCTAAAAGTACGCAGTGCGAGGTTATGGCTTTATTATTCCCTATCTAGCAAATAATTCAGGCTATTATATAATCCTACAAAGTCATAATAGGTATAATTTCGCAATTTGAAACAATCTCTGAGCTTGGGAAAGTAGATATTGTAATTTCAAGTGAGACACAGTATGTAATGAAAACATTACTAGATACTTTCCAGACATTGACATCTAAGAAAAGCCTCGCGGCTGCCATCCGCTGTCTTGGGAATTAATTTTGACCAATCGACTAAAATCGATTTACTAATTAGGGATTACTGTAAATAATTACTTTGGTAAAATCGTATTATGACACACGTCAGATTTTTAACAATGTCTGAGTCTGATAGTCTGAGGAAAAACAAAAACAGATTTAGGTCTTTCGAACATTATTTCAATTTCCAGCCAAAACAAAACTGGCTTGAATTATCAGAGCCATGAAATGAGCAGGTATATGTATATTTGAATTACGTATATGTAACGAAAAACTATAATGAAATGTTCTGTTGTTCTAAACAAGAATGTGACTAGTCGGTGTTACGAATTTCATGGTATGATATATCTCGAGTAAAGTCGGTCTTTGGTTAATCTGTTGTCTCTATAAGACATTTTTGGGTGCTCTGCTTTCGTTACATTTTGGTAGCAGAGCGTGGTTCGCTGATCTGCTGTTACCATTTGCGATTTGCCTTCGCTCGCTTCTATCTCCCTCATTTTGCTACCCTCGCTTTGCCGCTCAGTGACCACGGATGGCTGCCTCCAGTTCTCCTAAAGCTGAAAAGCAGTCTACGTCTGCAGCTTCCACTGCGCCCCAAGAGAGTCAGGTCGGCTATTAAGTTTTGCACTTGCGTACTGCAAACTGACAACTTTTTACATATACTAATGTGTGTAATTGTATAATTATGGTCACCTGCTGTAGTTAAGTAATAGTTATGCCTAAGAAAACAGCGAGAATGCGTCGAGTCTCGGCATCTCCTTTGCGATCGTCGACTTCTGCACAAGTAGATCCAAACGTTCATGCGTTGTTAGCTAATAGCAGCCCTACGGTTGGGTTTTTTCTCGCACCCGAGCCATTTTACGGCACTCCAAAAGAAAACGTGCGCAGTTGGTTAGATGATTTCCTCGACTGCTGCGAAGCTAACGGGTGGGACGAAAACCGCAAGAGGGCTATGCTGAAGGCGCACTGCAAAAATTATGCTAAGAGTTTTTTCAAAAGTCTTCCCCCCGAACAGAAGCTCTTGCCGGTGGCAGAGTTACGGAATGTATTTGTGCAGGAGTTCGGTCTGCAAAGAGAGGCTGAACTGGCGTGGAACAGGTTGCACTACAAAATTCAGAAAAAGCACGAGTCAATTGATCACTTTGCTCGTGAAATTTGCAAGCTGGTGGATAAAATCCATCCTGAAGCCAAAGAGGAAGCTGAACGGGTTAAGCTTTGGCAATTCACTCGTAACTGCAAACCAAAAATTTCAAAAGTGTTGCGCATGCGTGATCCTCAAAATTTTAATGAGGCTGTTCAAATTGCGAAACGTGAAGAAAGTTATAAGTATAGAAGTCGATCGCGCAGTGACAACACAAGCGATATAGCAGTTTCCTCTTCGGCTTCTTCTTCCCCAAAAACTGCACGAAAACGAACCAATCAGCGAAAAGAAAAGCAAACAAACCCTGTTTTAGCTGTAAATGCACAGGAAAATACAACGCGTTTGGGTGAACTAGAAAAGTCTATTAAAGTTTTGAGTGAACAAGTGGCTTCGATTACTGAGTTAGTAAAAACTTGCCAAATTTGTCAAAAAAGTAATCACTCAGCAGTTAATTGTTTTTTTCGGTATAAAGGGGAACAAAATCGCGATCCAGATGGTCGTGGCCGCGGGCAAAGATGGGGTAACACGCGCAATATGCAAAGTTCGCGCACCCCTGGGCCAGCGCCAAGAGCGTTTCGACCTGCGGAAAACCAGTAAACGTCGCTAAAGTGGGGACTACAGCGGCGCAAGTATCTAGCATGTCCCCATTAATTCTTCAGGTTTGTACCGAAACCAATAGTCATTTTCATATACCGCTAACTTTGGGTGATACTAAAAATTTCGTAGAAGCTGTAATAGACACAGGAGCTATTGTAAGCATAATAAGCGAATCAGTTTTCAAAAAAGTAAACCCTTACGAAACTTTGAAATCAAACAGAAATGATAATGTTCAATTAGTGTCGTTTACAGGTGATGTATTGCAGAACTTAGGCAAAACTGATTGCAGAGTCGAACTGTGTGGTCGCACTTGCTCTCATGTTTTTTATGTTGTGAAAAATGCTCCGTTTCCCTGTCTTCTTGGAATTGATTTTTTAGCTCAATGTACAATTGATCTACCAAACCGGACCTTGACCTATGGGAGTAATTGCGCACGCATATACCAAAAGCAATCTAACCGTAGCACCTTAAGTGTAAATTTGTTGCGCACAGTTCGTATACCTGCAAATTGTGTCACCAAAGTGCAAAGCAGCCTAAATGGTGTATTGCTGGATCCAAACCTTACGGTCTTTTTTGAGCCAAAAGATAACTGCAAGTCGGACTTAATGCCATTACCTGGAATGTTGAGCATTTCGCGCATTGATCCACAAATAATAGATATTGAAATAGCAAATCCCACTAATGCACCAATTATGCTGTACAAGGTTACCACGGTTGGCAAAGATCTTCGGCAGCCGAGGTCTCTGTGCAAGCTCTACCTGAGATTAATGTGGCTTCGGTACAAACCTATACGCCAACGTCGGCGGAGTCTGAGGGACTGCCGATTGGTTTAAATTCATCAAACTGCGCATTGACTCGCCACCAATTTAAGCGACTTAAACGACTTATTTTGCAATATTCAACTGTTTTTTCAAAAGGGAATACTGACATAGGACGTACAAATATTGGCACCCACAAGATTGATGCACAAGGAAAAGAGCCCATTCAGCAAAGACCTTATAGGGAACCCTTTGTGCGGCAGCAGGTCATATTAGCTCATGTAGAAAATATGCTTAAGGGTGGGGTTATCCGGGAATCAAACAGTCCGTGGGCAAGCCCGGTAGTTATTGTTAAGAAAAAGGATGGAAGCGATCGTTTTTGTATCGACTACCGAAAACTTAATGCTATTACCCGCAAGGACAGCTATCCTCTCCCACGCATAGATGAAATGTTGGATAGGTTAGGGGGGGCAAAGTATTTTTTTAGTTTTGATTGTGCTAGTGGTTACTGGCAAATACCGATGGAAGAGAGCGACAAAGAGAAAACAGCTTTTGTTACTTCGCATGGCTTATTTGAGTTCAACGTCATGCCTTTTGGCCTCATCAATGCACCAGCAACGTATCAAAGAATAATGAACCAAACTTTCCAAGGCATACGCAACCAATTTTGTATGGTGTATTTAGACGATATCATAATATATTCTCGGACTTTTGAGGATCACCTCAGACATATCGACGAAGTGCTTTTGAGACTTAAGGCTGTCAATATTAAACTGAAAGGCAAAAAATGTCACTTCTGCCGAAATGAGCTCCCTTATTTAGGTCACATAGTTACTAAAGACGGCATTTCCCCTGATCCACAAAAGATAGAGGCCATTAAGCTCATAAGTCCTCCTAGCAATGTAACTGAAGTGAAAAGTTTTCTGGGACTAACTGGTTATTATCGACAATTTGTGCCAAATTATTCCAGCATAGCCACCCCTTTGTACGAATTGACTAAGAAAAATGTGACCTTTGATTGGTCGGAGCGATGTCAGCGTGCTATGGATACACTTAAGAACGCACTTGTGTCTTCCCCCATACTGTCATTGCCTGATTTTAATGAGAAAATTGTTATTTGTACGGACGCTTCTGGAAGTGGCTTAGGTTGTGTTCTGATGCAGGTCGTTGACGGAAAGGAACGAACAGTTGCCTTCGCATCACGTCAGTTGTCCAAGGCTGAAAAAAATTACTCTACTATAGAAAAAGAATGTTTAGGTTTAGTTTGGGCGATAAAAACTTTACGCACATATGTCTATGGTACTCACTTTACTGTACTCACCGATCATAATCCGCTTGTCTGGTTAAACAAATCTCGCAACCTATCTGATAGGTTAATGCGATGGTCCCTACTTTTGCAGCCATATGACTTTGAGGTGCAGTATAGATCAGGATCTATGAATGCAAATGCAGATGGGTTGTCACGTATGCCGATTCCTACTGTTTCTCAGCAATCGACGTCCACGAATATTGGCTTCCAGAGCTTTATTTTTCTGGTCGTCGGTCTGATATGTCAATTATTTTCCTTCGTCTGGAGACAGACTGAGCAGTCCCCAGAAGCTATCTTATGCAAGGAGCCGGTTGTTGGTAATAACGTCTGTTCCATTGCACATGACTGCATGGACAGTGTGAAATTCTCCGATGTCGTGAAGCATCAAAAATTCGATTCAACTTGCATACAGATACGCAAAGCTTTGCAGAATCCAGGTATAAAACTAGGCCTTCATGTAGACGTGTCACGGTTCGCTAAAATTAACGGTGCCTTGTATATACGCTCTCATCAGGGTGCTAGAAGTCGCTTAGTCATTCCCGAAGCACTAAAACTTGTCATTTTGCAGCAGCATCATGATTCTCCCTTAGCTGGTCATTTAGGCTTTGGAAAGACGTATAGCCGCATAGTATCACGGTATTGGTGGCCAAGAATGGCCAATGATATAAAATTTTGGTGCAATAGCTGCCAAAGGTGTCAACTGTACAAAACTTCGTCACAACCTAAATCCCCGCTTTCTCCGATCGCGGTTGAAGGGCCCTGCGACGTTGTTTCAGTTGACATTGTTGGACCTTTGCCAATAACAAAAAGAAAAAACCAATACCTGATCGTATTCACAGACCATTTTACTAAGTGGCCAGAAGCTTTTCCAGTGCGCTCAGCAGAGTCGCACGTTGTAGCTCAGAAGTTTATTGGTGAAATAGTCTGTCGGCATGGCTGTCCTCGTGTGCTACTGAGTGACTTAGGAACTAGTTTTACGTCTGCATTAATTAAAGAAACCTGTCGTTATCTAGGCTGTAAGAAACTGTTCACTACCGCCTACCATCCGCAGGCAAATGGTCATACTGAGCGTTTCAACCGCACTATTGTACAAAGTCTTGCTACTTACACTTCCAAAAATCGTAAAAATTGGGACGAATATGTGTCGTATGCCTTGTTTGCATACCGCAAAAGTGTCCATGCATCCTCAGGATTTACGCCCTTTCAGCTGATGTATGGTCGCTGCGCAAAGCATCCGATCGACACAAATCTATCTAGCCCCTCAAAAATCAACACGGATTCTGCTGATTACCTCCTCAACTTAGATAAAGGCATGCGTAAAATTGTACCTGAAGTTTGTCAAAATTTACGAAAGTCGCAAAACAAACAAAAAAGTTACTACGATCAGCATACAAAGACAAATATTTTCGAAGTGGGCAATCTTGTTCGGCTACGCATTATGCCCAAACCATCAAAATTTAAGCCAAAATTTTCAGGTCCATTTATAGTGAGGCAGAGATTATCTAATGTGACTTATGAAATAGAAAATGAAGCCACTGGTCACTCATTTCTTGTTCACGCAAATCGTTTGCTTCCTTTCATTAATAGACAGTAAAACAATATCAAACGGCTGTCGATCGTATAAATTAAGCTAGGGCCTACTCACCCATGTTTCAATGCTTAATTTATATTGATCGTTGTCTTTAGGCTGGAGTTACGATGTTCTACGGGAAAAACTGCAGATTGTCCAACATGCACCCCTGTCCAATTTTCATTCTGGGTGAAAATTTTGAACACACCGAGGTGGCCTATGCGTTTACCAAAGCTTTTGTCGCCAGTGATGACAATGCTCGGGTTGAACTATCCAACGAAAAAGACCCTTTTCGTGCCAAGGAGCGTGTTAAGCCGAAGAACTTGGACGGTTACAAAGATAGGGTTTGGAGTGGGTGTAAGTACGCGGTCATGGAGGGTATTGCTTTTGAAAAGTTTGTCCATAACCCTAGTTTTCAGAATGATCTGTTGAACTCCTCCCCAATCATTTTTGAGGCTAGTCCCGACAAAGAGTGGGGGGCTGGGTTGTTTGCAGAGCCGCTGAGGCGCGCATTGAGCGTTGGATCAGATCCACCGGGGGCCAATAACATGGGCCAAATTCTGCAAAGAATTCGTCAGTACCTAGTTGGCCGGTTTAAGTATCCCCCGATTTTGATAGTCGCCGATTCGCAGGGAGCGTGTCTTCCACCCGACGACCGCTACCACGTCCTGACTATGCCCGGAGCTCGAATTCAGGCTCTCCTCAAAGTCGCCCGTGCCGCTACCCACACGGGGTACAAACTTTGCGTGGTGTTTGGCGGTACAAACAATATTCCCCAAGATCATTTAAAACCTCTCCGCGACAATGACGGGGCACTGAAACCTGAAGATATTCTCCGCCGCTACAGTCAAAATGTGCCCCGATTTCTCGCCGAACGACCACAAGCGCACCTAGTCTTGTGTGAAGTGCCTCCGCGTCTCTGCGACAATCCGACGGTTGATCGTTTCAAACCTTATGAGAGCAGGATCCAACTTAGTGTCAAAAAACTAAATTTTACAATATGTAAATTTGTGAATCAAATTCAAAACCCACGTTTGCACGCCCTTGAGCTGTACTATAAATTGAACAGTTCAGACCTGTTCTGTGCTAAGGGTAATCGCATAGACCTCCACCTGAATGAAAAAGGTGGACATGTTGTGGCCGATGCAATTCTAAACAAGTGCATCGAGCTTTCTGTTGTGTGAACTGAGGTACGTAGTATATTGCTCGTGCTTTGTTAATAATGTTATGTTAGACTTTTCGGTGTGGGCACTCTCGCCCGAGTATGTTCAAGTTTTATGTATTTTGTAAAGGGTGAACTCGCCCACGTACAGCTACCAGGGCCAACTCGCCAAAGTAGTTGTTACTGTGTGGGTCAACTCGCCCAGGTATAGACTTTTCGGCGTGGGCACTCTCGCCCGAGTATGTTCAAGTTTTATGTATTTCGTAAAGGGTGAACTCGCCCACATACAGCTACCAGGGCCAACTCGCCAAAGTAGTTGTTACTGTGTGGGTCAACTCGCCCAGGTATCTCTGTTATGTGTGGGACAACTCTCCCTCGAATATAACCTGTTTTATATCTGTGTTAGTATGGGACAACTCTCCCTCGAATAAATCCTGTTTTATATCTTAGTGTTGGTGTGGGACAACTCTCCCTCGAATATAACCTGTTTCATTCTGTGTTAGTGTGGGACAACTCTCCCTCGAATAAATCCTGTTTTATATCTGTGTTAGTGTGGGACAACTCTCCCTCGTATATAACCTGTTGGGTTCTTCTCACCCGTGGAACTTTTGTTTTTGCAGGTACATGTCTATGCTACAGTGTACTGGAGTGTTCGAGACAGGGCACACTCGCCCCAGAAAGTGTGGACAAGTCTCTAGGGGGGAAGGAAACTGTAACGAAAAACTATAATGAAATGTTCTGTTGTTCTAAACAAGAATGTGACTAGTCGGTGTTACGAATTTCATGGTATGATATATCTCGAGTAAAGTCGGTCTTTGGTTAATCTGTTGTCTCTATAAGACATTTTTGGGTGCTCTGCTTTCGTTACAGTATATAAGCAAAATTAAAAGCAGTCAACAATTCAATTCATCAGTTTTATTACGTATATCTGAATTTGAAATGATTTTGCTTTTTATATGCTTACTTTAACTTATTAATTCTAAGCCTTACCGCCGCCACCACGCTACATTATTATTTAGCTATGAAAGTCACCAGTCTAATGCTACAGTATAGCTACAGTAATGCTACAGCTAACAGTATTGTTTACGTGCCTGTATAACGTTTCGTTTTAAGCTACACGCGTTTTTGCTAAACAAACTACCCACACAAACTGGATAGTTTGATACAAAAAAGGAGTGTGTCGAGAAACTATCCAGCAGTGTTTTCAAGACATACTTTTTCTCACTCGAAATTACAATATCTACTTTCTCAAGCTCAGAGATTGCTTCAAATTGCTGCTACATTATGACTTCGTTGGATTATATAATAGCCTGAATTATTTGCTAGATGGGAAGTAATAAAACCATAACCTTGCACTTACCCGTCCTTTTAGCTGATATAAATATTACCGGCGCCCAGACGGCTTAGGATACAAGTAAGTTAGTGTATACGCATCTTTAAAAGAAGTCAGTTCACAAAAAAGTAGGTTTTTTAGAACTTCTAATTTATAGAAGTGCCCAGTTATACTAAGTGAAGTCATCGTAGGGTAGATTATTTTTAAGGGTTAGGTTAATTTCGCAAGTGTTGCGTTTTAATAACGGTCTTGAAAAAATTCAAGCCAGTCAGCAATAGTCAAGTCAACAAGTCACCACTATAATACTATTGCTACTATTGCTGTTACTTTTACTTCATTAATTTACACTTAGTTTAAATGTAAATGTCCAGGACTGCGGCTGTTAAAATTCACTTTAAAAAACAATTACTCAAATATGCCTTTGCAACAGCCTTAAATGATGAAACGGAAATGGCGGAGGATAGCTTCGCTGATGTGACAACACGAACTAAAGATAGATAAGAGCTTTACAACAACCGTCATTGATCAAGTTGAATTAGTGGACAGCAACACGGTTCTGAATATTATACAAGTCAACGGAAGTCCGCCAACTGAACCAATTGAACCAACACTAAAGATGGCAGCAAAATTGATGAACCAGAAAACAGACGCAAATCAAAGGCAAAGGATGAATCAGTGACGCTAAGGTGAAACCACAAGAACTTGTCATCACCAGCAAGTCAGGACAGTTTTTCTTCTGTCTGGAGACCATTGTTGGATACAATTCCCATTTCCCATATGGGCCGTAATGTACGTCGTAATAAAATACTCGAGACAAACAGTAGCGGGCGCAGCCAAACAAGATGCCTGGATCTTCATGGTCATTCACACAAAAACATAGGTATAAGAGGCGGTAAAACGAAACATGGCAGAAAAAAACAAAAGTGCTAATTGGCAACGATTTTTCTGAAAGTCACTGTAAGCCGATTGTTTAGTATGTTCTAAAACACAGATTTTCTCAATTTTCAAAGTTTTTTCGAGAAGTCAACCAACTGTGCGTCACCAGAATCAGCAAAATAATTGCAGAGTGCAACTGGAAAACAACTCTCAGCGACAAAATCAACGTTTGTAACCATGTTGTTAGAATTTGCCAAATCAGCCTAATAGCCATTTTTCACCAAGGTGGTGCAGCAGCTGTTTCTAGTCGTCATAAGTTCGGAAGATTGTTCTTTTTTATTACTGATTCCGCACTAAGCAGCCGGATCCGATTTCACAAAGAATTCCCCCCCCCCGACTTCAGTTAGCCGGGACGAACCAGGTGACGCTTCCTCTAGAATTCCCTCATGTGTTGCTATTTATCGGTGTCGACGATGTGCCAAACTACCGAACACAAAACGAGCTCCAGCCGTCCTGCTGTTTTTGCACTGCTGACGTCGACGTTTGCCTGCAACATTTTTATCAACGAGTCCCTTCCAAGATACAATGCTTATGCACATTTGGTGCCAGAGGCGCAAAACCTCCTGGTCAAAGTGGCAAAATGCTTTTCCAAGGTAGCCGTGATCCCAATGGGCGATTTGAATTATCCCATAATTTGGTATGTGCGGTGTTATTATTAAAGAACATAAATTGACCAGGTGGCAGAAGATTTTTGGTAAGGAACAGTGTAATGCATATAAAGCTTTACATTAAGAGTCATGGATGTACATTGAACGTTGAATGTAACGTACAATGTACATTGAATGATGTACATGTAACGTTGAATACATAAACCATTTCAAGTTCAGATATAGTATTACTTAATAATAAAATTGATGAATTGAACTGTTGACTGCTTTCAGTTATATTTGTATACGTAATTCATATATATGCCTGATCATTTCATGGTTTTGATAATTCAAGCCAGTTTTGTTTTGGCTGGAAAATTAAATATAGTTGAAAAGGCCTAAAATTGCTTTGCAATTTTTTCAAATTGCTGGTTAAAAATCAGGCTTGTGTATGCTTAATACCGATTTTACCGAAGTAATTATTTACAGTAATTTCTAATTGTTAAGTCAATTTTAGGTCCAAAATAAGGCCTAGTACCAGTTCGCAAACTGCCCCAGTTCACAAACCAACAGTCCTGGTTCGCAAACTTTTTAATTACGGTCCAACTTTTGTCAGGGGCCCGGTTCACAAACTCTGAGTAGCGGTTCGCAAGCTCCTACATATTTAGTCTGATCTAACACCTAATCTAACAAACACACAAAGACCAACACAAAATAAACTAAATAAGCGCATAGGGATTAGACACAAACTTTTCACTTTTCAGTAGCTTGTGCCACACTTTTTGTGTCAGCAGAGCGGTTTAAAGAGTTTAAAAGAAATTGCAAAATTCAAAAATTTTATGCAAAACGCGGACTTTTTCGTTTTTTGAGATGCGGAAAGTGTTCTAGACACGAATTTTTGGGTTCTGGATCGCTAGAATTAAAAAAAATTAGTTTTAGTAGGAAAATTAGTTTTTCCTAAGGTCTGAGGTCAAGAGAAGTCCATTGGTGCAAAAATTACTCAGATCGGCGCAGTAAATTCCGAATTCCAAATGGTGGGGGAATAACAAAAAAGACCCCAATACTCTTATTTTATTTTTATTGCCCAAAAGTCTCGTAAAATTTCCAATCATTATCTGCAACTTGGGAGGTGAAATTTCTATGCATTCAATTTCTTGCAATTGTTTGCTCAGTGAACTTTGACCTTCAACAGGTCAGTTGATGAGTTAATATGCTAGGGGTAAGAATATTTTTGTAGTACACTTTCGTGTGAGGTCTTTGTTACGTAAAAATAATAAGACGCAAGCTACTATGTTTATCTTTGGGATTACCTTTTTAGTATTTTGGGTGTTTACAATTGTATGCAAATCGCTGCAGAAAATTAACCCACCTACCCTTCTAATGCGTGTTCAAGGTAGAAAATTTGAGCTACCAAAATTATGTGACGCACGCGCTCTTGCGCTGAAGCTGAGGTTCCACAAGAAGACTAGCAAACAAGCCCAATTTGAAGCAAAATCTTCAGTAAGTATAAAGCAAAAGCATACGCTTTCAAGTACATTGGCCAGAGGCCATCGTAAACCTGTTACGCCAATTAATATACACTTATCTAATTCAGTTTTTATAAAAAGCGTAATTTTTGCAGCCACTAAAACTGCAGAATCTCAGTCAAAAGGTTAAATCAATGTACTCTATAGCCATTTTTACTAAATATTTATTAGTTTTAACTTGGTCTGTTTCGTATCACTTTTGAAGCAGGCACAAGTGTACTGTGAATAGTGTGTTAGGTTTCTAACCATGAGGTGACTGCTTCGATCCCAAGTGCATAATTCTTTTGCTTGGTTTTTGCATTAATCAAAATTAATAAAGACCTGTTGGGCTGTGGCCCAACCACAAGTTTAGCGTGATGACCAGAACGCCCAGAATTGTCTTATTTTTTGAAATTTTAGCAACGTTTTGGGCATTTTTTGTCCACCAAAAGATAGGGTTCCCAAAATTTCAAGAACTCCTTCAAATTTTAACCCCGTTGAGTCCTAAGAGTGGGGAACTTTCTTTGTACAGCAAGTTACACAGCAGGCTAACTAGACAATATTTTGTGCTTGGCTACTCATTTTTGACAATTTCTAAAAATTTCGCAATCTGCAGCTGACGTAGTTTAACTTACAACCTTACTGAAACTTCATAGAAAAATAAAACCCCTGCCTTGAATAGAACCCCCAGTTGAATCTTCACGAAAAAATAAAGCCCCTGTCTTGAATAGAACCCCTGCCTTAAATAGAACCCCCATCTGAACATTCACGAAAAAATAAAAGCCCTGGGGCTCTATTCGAGGAAATACTGTATTATGAACAAACTGTCAAAAATGCTAGGAAAACAAAAAGTGATTACGACCCGATTGTTCCTCTGTTAAGGGGGTAGTGTCGCGAAAGCAGTCGATTTTGTGCAACTGTAAAACTTTTTCAGTAAAAGATAAGACATTGTTGTTTATATATTCTAAAAATATGTGTTAAGGCAAATATATTCGCCAAGTTTCAGCAAAATTGATGCAGCACACAGTTAGCAGTGAAGTCGCAAAGTCGGAAAAATGACGTTTTGAAAACCTATTCACATTTGCTAATTTCGTCACAATTATAAAACATTTTGTTTAGATTCTTTACACAGGCTAAAAGGACATATGTTGTACACAGTTTATGCACACAAAGTTTAGTGCAAATTGCTAGAGTGGTTGCGGAGTATTATCTTTTTGAACTGTAAAACTGTGCGGAAACTGTGAAGTACTCATAGCAATAATGATAAATTGTGAAAAATTTAGACGGTTATTTTAAGATCAAAAGAAAAACGTATCTTTATTTTTTTATTATTCTTATTTGTGGCAAAAGAATATGCGTCGACACGTTCTGTATACTTCACAAGCTGGCCAATCTGATATCTGACTTTTTGAAACTTTGAAACTTCTGAAACAACCAATCTTGATATCTGATTTTTTGAACTTTTATGTCCCTACTGTGTGATGTCTGGTTTACAATTGGTAATTGGTTCAAGATATTGGTAGATATTGATGGTCTGGTGTCTAGCAGTAATTATTTGACACCATACGGCGCTGCACTAGTTTCTCAGTGAACATACTATATCAAAGCAAAAAGCTCTCATTCTGCAAACTACGAGCAAAACTGCTTTGGCGACACTACCACCTTAAATGTATAAAATCGCCAATGATTAGCTTCTAAAACAACCGAGTAACACACTATTATTATATATTAAAAAAACAAATTGATTTAACACTTTATGTCGGCAAATAATTTTTGCAACAGCTCATCAAAATTTTCTGCGACTTCGAAACTACCACCATAGTTTGACAACTTTCAACAGTTAAAAATTGTTTGCCGTTTTGCAAATCAAATCGCTAATTGCCATATCAATAACTTTAAATTCCAAATTTTATGTGCATTTTGATTGTCTGAGAAAAATTCCGTGATAACTGGTAACAATGAAAAACACGTTTTTTTTGAGTAAAAATACAACGTATTAGTATTTAATGTATCAATTTAATGTGTAATCACGACTTGTGATAATCACCAATTGGCTTTTGATGTAAATTTTGCACTGGACTTTTTCCGCGTACAGCAAAATGGGAACTTTATGGTTCATTTACTTCCTATTTTGGATTTCAGCTCTTGGAAGTCAGGTAGCAGTATCCTGTTGTGCGTTTCTATTGCAGTTCTACTGAATCTTGTAGCCGTAGCTTACTGTATCTTTTTTGTTTTCATTTCTGTTACCTGTGATTTATTGTTTCAACATAAAATCCAAAATTATCGACAGGTGATGAAATATCGTTATTTCACAATTAAAAACAGTTTACTATTCTGTGTAATATTGTTTTCAGGCTAAAAAAATTGCTTCTGATATTCGACTGGAATTGAATAAAGTTGGAACTCAGGAAGAATTTTTTCATAAATTTCGGGTCGTCCAAAACACAAATAACGCGGTCACATTCCCATGTATCACGACTTTTACTAGCCCCCGAAGATGGAGATAGCGGCTAGCTTGTATTTCACCCCTCGTTACCTTGACAGACTAGTTTTGCACCTTTATACCTCCCTCACATAAAATTAGCGGCAAGGCTTTATTTTCACCCCTCGTTATCCTGATAGACTATCTTTGAATCTTTACACCCCCTCAGAAAGAGTTAACGGCACCTTCATTTACACCCCTTGAGATCTAGACAGGCGTGGGGGGTTTGGGTTCCAGAAGACATCCTCACCCCCCTCAGACAAATGCTTCACCCCCCCCGCCCTGCTGCTGACTGCAAAGGGCCTTTGTACGCCTGTCGTACGTGTGATAAAGTACTTATAAAAAACATGTCCAATACATCGATAGGTACTCTTGGTTACTTTAAAATTCAACGAATCACCCGGCGACCCGACCGAGGCTGGCTACTTGGCTACTAATCTGCCAAGCCCGCGTTGTCAATCGGCTATTAGCGCTATAGCCGCGTTTTGACTAGAAATAGCCGGTATAGCCGGGCTATAGCTCGGCTATAGCCATTTCACAGAATTGATGAACCCGCGCTGTCAATCGGCTATTAGCGCTATTGCCGTGTTTTGACTAGGAATAGCCGTTATAGCCGGGCTATAGCTCGGCTATAGCCATTTCACAGAATTGATGCGCACGCGCTGTCAATCGGCTATTAGCGCTATAGCCGTGTTTTGACTAGGAATAGCCGGTATAGCCCGGCTATAGCTCGGCTATAGCCATTTCACAGAATTGATGAGCCCGCGCTGTCAATCGGCTATTAGCGCTATAGCCGTGTTTTGACTAGGAATAGCCGGTATAGCCCGGCTATAGCTCGGCTATAGCCATTTCACAGAATTGATGAACCCGCGCTGTCAATCGGCTATTAGCGCTATAGTCGTGTTTTGACTAGGAATAGCCGGTATAGCCCGGCTATAGCTCGGCTATAGCCATTTCACAGAATTGATGAACCCGCGCTGTCAATCGGCTATTAGCGCTATAGCCGTGTTTTGACTAGGAATAGCCGGTATAGCCCGGCTATAGCTCGGCTATAGCCATTTCACAGAATTGATGAGCCCGCGCTGTCAATCGGCTATTAGCGCTATAGCCGTGTTTTGACTACGATTAGCCGGTATAGCCCGGCTATAGCCATTTCACAGAATTGATGAGCCCGCGCTGTCAATCGGCTATTAGCGCTATAGCCGTGTTTTGACTACGAATAGCCGGTATAGCCCGGCTATAGCTCGGCTATAGCCATTTCACAGAATTGATGAGCCCGCGCTGTCAATCGGCTATTAGCGCTATAGCCGTGTTTTGACTAGAAATAGCCGTTAATGACCGGCTATAGCTCGGCTATTGCCGGCTTAGAACGGTGTTCCAGCATGAAAGCTACAGATTGAAAAAAGTTGTGTGGCTTGGGCAGAATCGAACTGCCAACCAATGGGTTACCAGTTCAACTGCCATCCTATTGAGCAACAGGCCACCTGAAAGCCTGTCAATAAACTATCTATATAAGTAGATCAATTACACAGTTCAGTGTCATGCTAACAGAGTTACAGGTGACGTCAGAACATGGTCACTATGTGTAAAACAACAATTATTTTTTGCCACGGGGTGTCCCCCCCTTTTTCTATAATTCAATTATTGCTCAATATGCCTACATTTTAATGTGCCCCATTGGAGCAAGTTTTCGTCGTTCGTTCAAAACCTGCAGTTGTTGCCAATATTCTAGATGACTTCGTGGCTTAGCGACAAAGTGTACGCTCGATAACCATAAGGTTGGTGGTTCGATTCCACTGCAAAGTCATCTCCATTTTGTATTTTTCATTTTTCGTTTTGGACGTTGGAAAAATCGCCAATGCTGGCAGCAGCTATAGCCGGCTATTTCAGACCAAACAGTGTATTTGTAACGGCTATTGGCGGCTATAGCCGAATCGCCACTTCTAGGGGGTCTCTACTTGATTTCAAAAATAGCCACAGTCTGGCTATAGCCACGTTTGTTCAGTCAAAACTTGGCCATTTGAATATCGACAAAATAGCCACGGCGAGCTATAGCTATAGCCGGCCATTTTAAACAAAACAGTGTATTCGAAACGGCTATTGGTGGCTATAGCCGAATCGCCACTTCTGGGGGGTTCCTACTTGATTTCAAAAATAGCCATAGTCTGGCTATAGCCACGTTTCTTCAGTCAAAACTTGGCCATTTGAAAATCGCCAAAATAGCCGCGGCGAGCTATATCTGTGGCGAATCAGCACAAGTGGAAAAATAGCCACCGCTGGCAGCAGCTATAGCCGGCTATTTCAGACAAAACACTGTATTTGAAACGGCTATTGGCGGCTATAGCCGAATCGCCACTTCTGGGGGTTCCCTACTTGATTTCAAAAATAGCCATAGGCTGGCTATAGCCACGTTTCTTCAGTCAAAACTTGGCCAATTGAAAATCGCCAAAATAGCCACGGCGAGCTATAGCCGCGGCGAAACAGTCTAATCGGCAATATGTGCTGAAAATCGCCACAGCTATTGCCGGCTATTTTAGACAAATCCGCGTATAATAATTGGCTATAGCCGAATCGCCGATTCTCCGAGGCATCTAAAAAACCGTGATACATGGGAAACTTACCAATAACGCTGAAAACGCCAAACCGGAATCAAATGGTATTACAGCCATCCTAGGAGCTTATAGAAAATTTTGTTATGAAAAATTCGTCTAATTGAGTCAAGATTTGCAACTCAACTACCTACTCGCGGTTACTACCAGAGATGCACGGGAGCAATCATCAAGAAAGGGTGCCTGACCCCCGGCGCAGTGGGTGTCCATGGTTTTGATCGCAGTAGTCGATTTCTAGCTCATTGTTGGGGCATTTTTTTGGCCGCAGCCTTGATGCACTTTTTCGGTCATAAGAGGGGGGGCGGTGGTTTCGACTCCCTGAGTGTGGATGGACACACCCCGCTACCCCCCCCCTTATATGCATCTATGGTTACTACTTACTACTCCCTCTCACGCTACCCCCTTATGTGAATCTAGGGTTACTACTCCCGCTACCCCCGCCCCCGCCCCTTGAGTGCATCTATGGTTATTACTAGTTTATCTTTTAAGAACACTGCCGCGTGTCAGTTTAGCGAGCGCGGAAGAAGTGATCAACGATCCGGTTCAGTCGAGGGATTCGTGCAAAGTCGGCACGCATTGCGTCCCGCTGCCAAATGAGCGTCTGCCCGACATTTATTTCTTCCCCGAGTGCATCAGCCTACCACGGTGCTTCGGCGGGTGCTGCGATGTTTCCCATAATTGTTTCGCTGCTAAGACGCAAGACGTTGATGTTAAAGTGAGCGTTTAGTGGCAAAAAACACTTTTCGATTTACACACTAGATTTTGACTATCAAGAGTACAAGACAGCAAGCAAGTCCCAGAAGTAATGCCACTAAAATATGGCAATGGCGTTTTGTCAGTATTTAGGAGCTCTGGTTTCAGTGCCTTGTAATTTTTGAACCCTTCGTCCCCTCTTGTCATTTGCTCCGCTCCTCTTTTTTTTTTTTGGTTTTTCTTCTTTTCCTTTTTCCTTTATTTACTTTTTTCTCGGGTCTCTTTCATTACAGATTTTCCTTATTTTAATATATACCACCAATTTTATATTATATATCATTTTTATATTTTTATATTATTAAATATTAATTAATTTATTATTTTTTTATTATTATACACGCCGCGGGCCCTCGCCCCCCCTCCTTTCGAAGATTCCCCTAAAAGAGCTCTGGTTTCAGTGCCTTGTAATTTTTGAACCCTTGGGAGTCAAATTGAATCAATGGCTTTCTAGCTCGCAAGCAGGTTTGCCGTTCAACCAATTGAGCCAAGCGGCCGCTGGTGGGACGAATTTTTTACAATAATAAGACGAGTAGGCTGCAAAAGACGCCAATTTTTTTACCCATTCGTCTTTGCGTTTCACAGTTCAAATATTCGCACCAACCCCACTGGATTGCGGACTCTTGTGTGGACTCAAGAACCATCCGCACTGACACGTGAGGTCCGCGTGCACAAACTCGTGCGCCGCGCTCTCATTCATGCACTTGGCGCTTCAAGTAACAGTGCGTATAAATTGCTAAGCATCGTGCTATAAACCTACACTTTATAATTATATACTATGTAGAACACTCTATGTCGATTATGGATTTTCTGCTTTTGATTCAATTGTCCAGGAGTAGCTTAGGGACTGTCCTTAAACAGCCGTAAGGACTGTCCCTGTGGGCCTAACTGCCTAAGCAATGTTGAGCAATGTTTTACTTTGTCCTTGTCCCTAAGCAAGTCGGCCAATCAAAATAGGGCAGTTACTTCATATGATACCAAGAACAGCCAATCACGGACTAACTGGCCTACTAGTGAAAGAATGACGCGGGTTTGTGTCCTAAATAAAAGTCTAGTGGTTATAATTTTTGCTTCTCTACCTATTGATAAGAGTTCGAATCCCATATTCGAAACTTTGAATTTTCTTTTTTTCAGCCTATACATGGGGTTGTTAACTTTTTCAAGGTATTTTAAACAAAACGCAGTTGATCCAATGACGTTTGAACATTAGTTCACGTGAGAAAGACTAATTCGTTTGTCCTCAAGGAGTATGAATCAATCACCCCTAAGGACAAGGACAAAGACATTCCCTATGGACCTCAGGAACATTTCTTGAGGACAGGACAAAGCTAAAGGACACAGGAACAAGGACACATAGGGACAGGGACAAAGCTTAAGGACGAGTATGAACCAGGCTTAACCTTAAGGGTTACTATTAAGGCTGACTTGGAGCAACTGAGCATTTGACAAAATTAGGCCGGCATAACAATCTGGCAGGCTAAGTTATGTCAAAATGACACTCTAGATCTGGATGAATTGGTTTTGTCCAAAAATTCTGCCACTCTGGCCGGCCGGCCGGCTGGCTTTCAATGGGCCGGCCGGCCGAACTTCTCCGCCGGCCCGGATTGGATTTTTACAACAGTTTTATGAACAATGATGGCCGCGTTTAATATTTCATGTGGAATATTCACTCCTCTGTCCTCACTCAGCAGACGAGCTTGTTTGTATCATCTATCCAACTATTTCAGGTTATTGCCTATCGCTACCAAGACGGCGTGTTTTATAAAGAATACGAGAAGTATGTCCGAGTGCAGCGCCACATATCTTGCAGCTGCCGCTACGTGAGGCTGAATAAAGAACTCTGAACAGTGCCAAATAGTGATAGTCGTTTAATCTATAATACATTTGTCTGAAATATAATTCCATGTAATGTATACTATATATACTGTGCAGTGTGCTGTACGTCTAAAATTTGAAGTTTGCCAAGTTGTTATCTATTGAGTGGTCATTGGCGTTAAAAGTAGAATTTCTAAAATTTGCAAGTGATTTATATATATATCATGCTAAAAGTTTAAAGATTAAAGTTTGACAATGGTTGTCCGTTTCGTGAAATTCCAGCAGAAAGAAGTTGACCCGTTGGGTCTGACTGAAAATCAGGGCGCTAAAAGCTTAAGTCCATTTAGTCCGTAGGTTTAGGAGTGGCATTTTGAAGCAAGAATTGTAAGCTGATAAGTCAAAGGTCAAACTAATAACACTCATTTAGTCCGATCAAGACTAGATGAAGAAACGTCCTCAAAGATACCTACATCTTCGAAATGGAAATTACGAAAATACTACTGTTACAGTATGTATATCAAATCTGCCAAAACAAATCAAAGCTTCGTTTTATTAAATAAAGGACTGAAATAACAAAGAATATAACGATGATAAAACGGCTAAAATAATCCACATTAGGCACTAAGGCTCGAATCATACTTCTGCACGGACATTCGGACATACGGGCAAACGGACGAACGGACATCCGGACAAAATGAACGGCAGAACGGCCGTTTGATTCATACTTTCGTCCGTTCAGCCGTATGTCCGTTCATCCGTATAAAACGGCACAATTTCACTTTGTCCGTATGTCCGGCAAAGTTAAATTCAGTTCAACTCTGCCCGAAATTGTAGGGCATACGGACAAACGGACATACGGCTCAAAAGTATGAATCGCACCTTTGTCCGTATGCCCGTACATCCGTATGTCCGTACGTCCCAATGTCCGTTTGCCCAAAAAAGTATGAATTGAAAAAACGGACAAAACTTGCTTTGTCCGTGTGCCCTATGTCCGTTTGTCCGTATGCCCTATTGAAGTATGAATCGACCCTAAGACTCACATCCAAATATAAAAACGGATCAATAATCAGATCCGACCCGACTCACCCGCGTCCGTTTTTGACTACATTTTTCATTCATTGGAGACACCCTTCTATACCCAATATTAAAATACAATTTTTATATTACTAAATTAAAATTAGTTAAATTAAGTAAAGTCAAATAATTAAATTAGTTAAAAACAAACTAAATTAATAATTTTTACAAAATTAAAAAATATAAATTTAAAAAATTATCATTTTCGATTAAAAAACATTTTAGTGCAGGAGCATAATATTATGTACTTCCTTCCTGCTTGAAATTCATGAATTTCCGCCATTTAGTAGCAAGTGAGTTTTTTAAATTTTAGCTAAAAAATTTGACAGAATTCTTATTTCTGCCTTGTACGAACTGAGTCTAAAGCTGAAACGAACGGAATTTTGAAACGATAAGTCCGAATCAGCTATTTTCGTGCTTTATTTATTTTTTTGTAGTCTAAAGTCTTCACAAATGCAGGATTGAGTATTTCCAGATAACTTTTCATCACTCGAAGGTCATCTGTTGGTGGGGAGTCGAATATTTCAGCCAGTATGCAGCTTTTGACGCAAATTAGAACAACTTCCGCCAGATCAGTCAGATTTAGTAAAAAGGTCAGCACATCTGAAACAAAAAAATATTAATAAATAAATAAAAAAACCATAAATATTGACAAATTAATTCATAACAAAAAATAAAATTATGGAATGGTCAAGTTCCAACTCTGGTTCACTGGTCATTGATTAAAAATCATTAAATTAATTTCAATTTTAATCTCATTATCAATTTTTAGTCAGACTATTTCCAATGTCAGCTTTAATTAATAACTGATAATATTGCAACTGAAAGTGAGTTTCAATGATTGAAACGACTTTAGTATAAACTAAATCTTTACTTTTTTATCATAACCTAAACTTACTATTTCGAAATATACCTAGTTAAAACAATAAATTAACATAAAGTAAGTAAAACATAAATCAATAACTATGACATTATTGAATTACACTACTAATTTATATTACCTTTAGGGTCAGCTATTAGGTTGTCTTGGAATTTCTGCAAATTTTTTCTCAACTGCTTCTGTAATCTTTCTTTGTCCACCTAAAATGACAGAATCCTACCAAGAGCAAATATCGAATGATAAGGCATGAGTGTGGCTCACTTTTTTTCAAAATAAACTGAGTGGGACAATATTCTGTACTCTTGTTATCAGTAAACGTTAATTACCTATCGGCATGGCGTTGCACAAAATTTATAATTAATTTACTGATATTTTTTATGATAATTGCAAGACTTTTTGTAATATTATTGTCCTTTCTGTACTGTTTTATTTTCAGTATGTTTTCAGTTCACAGTCATTTTACAAAAAAGTCCATAGTCCATATCACGTTCTAAAAAATAGCGTCTAATTTAAAATTACCAATTTGCATAGATTCAATTGCGAGTTACAGGAACGCAACTGTGTCAACGTTGCAAACGGTTCGCAATAGATGTTGAAATCACGCGGTTTGAAGTTGTATCTAAAAAATGCAACTCCATATTAACTGATGATTTATAACTCACAGCCGTATGTCCGGTTAGTTGGCAAAATAACGAAGAATCACGCCACCAATTATGGACATAATGTAACTTGTGGCGTGATTTTTGTCAAATAAATAATAAAATCTTGTCTGCAAATTGGTCATAGAGGCTCATCGCAGTCAGTTGCGTGGCCAGGAAAAAAATTGGCGAAAAAATTTGGTATTTTATAATGCGTTAAAATGTAACTAAATGCAATTTTAAGGCAAAAAATGACAGAAAATAATACTAATACAGCCCCGTCTACGAGTACTCAGTACATGCAAGTGGAACTATGCAAAATCTTAGGCCTTAATCACATAATCGTTATGTCCATTCAGCCAACAAAAGTACGCAAAAATAACGAAACAATTGTAAGACTTGTAAAGTTGAGCAACAGGCCCCAGCTTAACTGATACTGTTTTTTTGTTTTTCGTCTTTTCTTTTGCCCGCTGAACCCACAACAGCTGTATACACGCATAAATCAATTTGCATTGCAATAAATAGCAATTACATTAGCAATAGCTTACGTTCTGGTCTCGTTATTTGCGGCAAAAGCGTCTAGACTGTGTCGAGAAAGACTGTCCGCTTGGGCAGAAAACAGCTCCGTTAGGATTTCGTTTTCTCTACAGTCAAAATCCTGTGAACCGCCGATTTTAGTACTAGCCACAACTTTCTTTATCATCGCATCAGCTGACGTAGGGTTTAGAGGTTCGCCTAAGTGAAAGGCTGCCAAGGCTCGTACACTGGAATTTTCATCTTGCAAAAGGTCCATCCAGCCTTGCAGCAATCTATAATAAATCATTAGGTGGGATTCACAAAGCGCGTTTAACTTGGACTCGGTCTAAATCAAATGGATGATCGTATGTAATACACATGGAGTGTTTCACTATGATGTTGTATTTCATTCAAAAAGAACGCTTTAGACCGTACATGTATGAGCATAAGGGGGGATTGGGAGACCCTCCCTCCCAAAATCAAGGTGCCGGGGGAAGGGTCCCGAAAATTTGGGGAAAACTTAGTAAAACTGGCACTTATTGCAAAAATTTCACAAAATTTTGCAAAATTTAGGGCACTTTTGATCAATAAGGGTGGGGGGAGGGGCCCCAAATATTAGCCGGAAAGGCGCCCCAGAATTTTGACCACGTAAAATGTATGCTTTAGACCGAGTCTAAACTTAAACGCCTTTAGTAAATCCCAGCCAGTAATAAATCAACGTAATACGTATGAAGCACGGTCACAGCGGCTTACAGTTCTATACGTCATACTTCCAACACTTGAAAAAGCGTCAAAACTTATTAACAGTTAATAGCAGTCGAATCGCTATACATATTCTTGACCCGATTTATTTATTCATGTATTTTATTAAATCTCGGGTTACGATCGATTCATACTTGCAGCCGTGCCCATTCATTATAAAAATACGACAAAACACGCCACGCATAATTAAATTAGCATAGAAGATGGCAATTTGAGTCAACATGTTTCTCGTGAATTCACCAAATTTCTGTATTATGACTTTTCCACAATTTTGTTGACTGAAGGGCGTACGTTTGCAAGAATGAAATGGGCCTGATTCTGTAGGCACGACTTTATCCATAGGGTCGATTATACTTACAGCCGTATATCCGTTTTGCCGGAAAAATTACGAAATACTAAAGTCACATTTTGTTGTTCTTATATTATAATCATATATTATGTATTTGTCACATATTATTCGCGGCGTGATTTTCCCGTAATTTTGCCAGCTGAACACATAAACGTATGTTTAAGTATGAATCGATCCTTCCTTATATATATATAATATATATATATATATATATATATATATATATATATATATATATATATATATGTATATATATATGTACCCTGCCACTGTTACAGCGGACGAAATTTGACCCCAAAATGAAGCGTCGGGCTCCAAACAGCTAAGGCTGGCCGCTGTAGCGAGGCGACAAGATTCCGAGGCGTCAGGGCTGCATCCAGGCGACAAAATAGAAGCCAGTCTATCAGCGTCTATAGATTTACTAAAATATTACAAAGCTAAAGGTAGCTAACTAAAGTTTGACCAAAAATTGCTGAACCCTGAGACAAAATAGGTGGCTTGAGTCGTGACTACTTGTTGTACTCGACTTGATGACTGAAATTGGTTGTTTTTGTAACGAAATAGTCAATTATATGGCTTTGTGTATGGCAAAAAAGGTACGAAAGCTTAAACCTTACTCAAAAACAATATATCACACAAACCTAAATATATGCCAATTTCGCGATACCACCAGTAGTGCCATACAAAAAGCCGAGGTGCCAAATTTGCCAAGGCAGCAATCTAGCAGAAGTCCCGTTTGTGTGCTCAGTTCTGTGACCAAATCGGGACTCTGAGTTATGGCGTCGGAGTCTAAATCGAGACCAAGCCAGGAACTTAGTCGACCGCAAAGACGCTCGGCCTGAGTTGCATTGTCGCCATGCCGAATGTCTCGCAGGGGATCGAGAATCACTTGAACCGGATTTTTTCGGTTAGGATAGCTGAAATTAGCAGAAGGGGTTGAATACCAAGCTAGGTTTCGGCAAAAGCATTCAGTAAGCATCAAGCTTTGTAGTACATTGGCCAGAGGCCATCGTAAACCTGTTACGCCAGCTATACTGTGCTTCTTCATTTATGTATCTCCATAACGCAACCACTTTATCTTAAACTGCAAAATCTCAGTCAAAAGCTTTTGGCAAGTAAGGCAAAAAAGTAAGATAAAAAATATATAACATGATTAGACTAGCGTTAATACAGGTAAGCTGAATGTTCTAAATATTTCACAGTTCTGAAGTTCCACAGCATTATGTTAATCTACTTCAGAGACTAACAAAAACAAAGCTAATTAATCCACTAAATCCAATTTTAGATTACACACTAGATAAACAGAACCGTAAAATCTTCTTCTGTAGAGGATTATGTATTCTTGATAAAATAATGAAAAATATAAAATAATTTTAATAATTAATTACTGTGATGTGACAGTCTGATACTGTAGTTGCAACGCTACGAGTAAATCTTGATAATTCAGTGGTAGCCAGCGATTAGTGGAATAACGAGCCACAAACTGATCTGTCTGGGGTGGCGGCGTCAAATTAACCAAAATTGTGGCAAGCATGAATCGCATGGAACGGGCAACGGCTAATTTGCATAATTGCGTCACTGAGTGTTTCACTGAATCTACTGATCTAAAAAAACAGGTCTAGAGGGTTTTTTAACGACTTTAACCACTTTTTGACTGAACAAAATTTCGAATAAACTACAGCTAGTAAGGTGTTTGTTTAAAACTGTAATCACATAAACAATCAAAATCATAAAAAATGACTAAAATTTCGTCTTTGTGACATTCACAATAATTATTGTAAAACACAGGTTATATTGCATTCGATACAAGGACTAATATAATTGCCTAGTGTTCGCAATCTATTGGCACTAAAAAATTTCTACGCGAGCCAGTAGCACTATCCTGTGCTTCAAATTAATGTCAGATACATATGAGTCTTTGATTTTAATGCACATGCTCAAAATATCAGTCTTTCTGCCAAAAGGTTGCTTTTTTACAAGAGCAGATAAACCACACGCAACGTAGGTACAAGTAAAATCTAGCCTTTCTCTACCCATTTTAGCTGCACCAGTATTTAGTCTCAAAAAATTCACCTCAGCAGCCATGTCGGGTAGTCGTGTCCCTGGCTTCTGGTCAGTACTAGTCTTTGCAGTAGGCTCAGCAGAGGATATAGACTACTGGCTCTACGGCTGCAATCTGATTGGCTTATTCGGGCCAGTGTTTTCACACTCGACTGCCATACGGTGGGATAGTGGGACACGAATTCCAGGAGAGGGGTCCAGGACTCGCCAGAGCTCGATATCTCCGAATGGCCCAGCATACGCCAGATTAGAGATGCTAAAAAAGTGGATTAAACAAATCAAGCGTCACTCGCTTTTTCGAGTTTCAGATTGAGTGTTTCGTGCTCTCAAAAATGTCACTAAGGTCTGACCAAAACTGCTGGACCCTGAGATTAAAAGAAACATGCTATTTCATTACAAAAAGAACGAGTCGCGAGCATCAAGAGTACAGTGAGTAGAGTAGTCACCAAAATCACACCATCTATTTTGTCTCAGATTTCAGCAGGTCAGAATTTAATTTAATCAAATTTTCAACTAACATAATTCCTCTGATGCGTCTTCAAAAAGATACATACATACAGCTTAGCGCTTTATTTGGAATGGGAATCAGATGTAGGGGATTAGATTTACATTTACATATTTGCTTAATAACACAGTACAAACATAGCACACTGAAATGGTTCTTCTGTCACGTACTTGGATTAGTTTGAAAAAGACCAAGTGCACGAAATATATTTTGGCTTATGATTAGTTTTTTTAAACAATAAAGTAAAAAAGTATTAACACCTACAAAAAATAATACGTACAAAAGCGATCGACAAAATATAATAAACTCATTCATCAAACAGAAATTTTTTAACAATTCAGACAATTAAATTAATTTGATGTTTAGCTAACAAATGCTACTAAAAATCACAATAATCTTTAGCTTACAAAACAACAGCGTAGCAGCGTTTTGCACGGCCCAGGTTGGACAAGAGAAAACCGACAGGGTTAGGTCAAAGGTCACGGGCACGAAAGCAGAAACGCTGGTGCCTGAAAATAAAAAAATCAGACTGGATTAACTGGATTAAATTATCTGGCGTGGAGCTTATAAAAATAAATTATCAGCGGCAATATTTCAAAAATAACTTTGGACGAAATATATAAGACTTAATCTAATCCGCTACATCCAGTTTCGGATCAGGTCCCCAGGGTCACAATTGCCAGAGTGAAAACTGACCCAGTTGGCTTGATCTAATCAGAAATCGAATGCAGTTGATAGCTCGGACCTGCGGCAGATCGCTTTTCTCATCTTCCCGTCCGCTGAGTGGTTGGCTTGCGATGCCCAACAGACGCTCAAAAGTGATTGTCATTAATTCCTAAAATTATCGACCCTTTACCCTTAATCGTTATTTAATGAATTTTATCGATTATTAAGTTTTCTATTCAACATTTATTATTCTATCGAATGGCGGTTTCGCGATCTCTCTACGACGCACGTAGCTTGAGCAATGGCCAAAAAACTAGAAGGTGTCAGAATGAGGCTGTCTAGCCAGTGATACTCTGGGCATTAGGTAAAGACTGAATCAGGGAATGTTAAATTGATTAATTACCCGAGACAAATCGGCATTCGCAGTGGACAAAATGTTGTTGATAATCAGAGGAATACCCAACGAGCGTCTGGAGACCGAAACAGACGTACGAGATTCCATTAGGTCCAGAACATAAAACGAAAATAAGTTGCGTCAAGTTTTTTCCCTATTTTTGCATGCCACATAATAAAGTCGATTTATACTTAAAACTTGACACTTAAAACTTGAAATGTAGTACCGTCGGTCGTATTATGCAAAAACATCACGACACTAGCATACCTTAGGATTTATTTAAAAAATGAAAAAATCATGTCTGAAAAAAAGAACATCTTGCTGTAAATAGCATGAATCGACTGCTATGAGGGGAACTGAATGTGAGCGGAACTCTAGAGACTCTTGAAACTGCACAAATTTAGACACATTCAACCGGACCAGAGCAAACGCGTTTAGTCCGGCTAAGGAATTATAGCACTTTAGACACAATTAGCTCTCCCTCAACTTTTACCACCCAGTACCAATTATTAACAACAATTTTCTATACATATTAACATTATAGTCAACATATTATAACATCTTACATACATAATAAACATTAAACATTAACATATAACCAACTAGTTTGAAAAAATTGCATAATGATATCAAAACTTCCACACCTTTAAACAACACTAACCTGGCAAAGCATTTTGACAGGAATATTAACGTTTTCTCTGCAAGCAGCATTAAAGCAAACTCTACAGAAAATAGCAAACTGTGTTCCGCACGCGTCTAAAGCTCCCTGAAACATCAACACAATAATTTAAAATTTTCAACAGAGAAATCAAATAAAAATTTATAATCTAGCAAACGAAATTACGGAGCCTTTTTCTACAATGAAATAAATCTTAATAACTTATATAATCACGCCAATGCTTTAATTTAGGTCAGGCATTAAACTAGTCGTTGAAGAGAGTAGTTGCACAGATTCTATCTCGTCCAGTGACGAGATTCTGTTGAAAATGTGAAACTGAAAACAAGCCATACAAGTAACAGCACAAAAATTTTGGGTACCCCCCCTTTGGTGGCCCCCCCCTCCCCTGCGTCACCTCAATTTTGACCTCCCCCTCGCAAAAATGACGCTAATGTTACCTTTTTTGACAATTTTTGGCGAAAATTTTGGTAAGCTGAAATTTAACCAAAAATTGCTGTTTTTTTCAAATTTTGGCCAAAATTTTACT
The DNA here is from genome assembly GCA_030248245.1 of Trissonchulus sp. WLG1_4. Lineage (NCBI taxonomy): Eukaryota > Metazoa > Nematoda > Enoplea > Enoplida > Ironidae > Trissonchulus > Trissonchulus sp. WLG1_4. Next base: position 32,135 of record JASANF010009696.1, read on the forward strand.
CCCGCCAGGACGCTTCCCCTCTCTTTTCCCCCTGGCGGGACGCCCTTCCCTCCCCCGGGATCGAATTTTGGGGGGTCTTCCCCCCCCATCCCTCCCCAACTACATGTGTGAACAAGCTATAGCATTTTCTCACGTTTTAGTTAAGTCAAAGTGGTAGCTAAATGTCTACTGCACTAATTTCGTTAATAACAAGTAAGATTTCACTGTGAGTGCCCGTTCTCCATCATTACCTCGAAATTGTTACTACCAGCTTAAATGTCAACGTCAAAATTTTCTATACCCAATGTCTAGTTCTAAGCATGGCATCAACGAAGGTATTTCCAATGGCCTCAAGATAGTCCGAATTCGCTTCTGCAATTTCCACATAACGCGAGACGCAAACTGATAGAAGAGACGCGGCATCCTAAAAAATGACAACAACCAAATTACTTTGGATTAAAAATTAAAATAGAGCTAAAAAAATACAGACATCTGAGTCAACAGATATGATAATTATTTTGCTGTTATATAGTTTTTGCCGAGAAGACCTTTTCTAGTTTTTTAGAAGTTTTGGCAATTGGTGAAAGTCCGACCGCACCAGATATCAACTCATCCGCAGAAAACCCAGACAACATCGGCATAAAACCTGAGTTCCCATGCAAACTAATATATTAAAAAATTCTAACAGAAAAAACAACTCAACATAAAATAGGATTAATAAATCTGATATGAAAAAACAAATCTTAAACCTTGATATTCAGCCAGACACAAGCCATAAAAGCGTGTCGCGTCAGATTGTCGCCGGCTGCAGCTTCAAAACTGTCGCCTGCGTCCTGGGATTCACAACTGGTGGCCAGATCGTCGAAACGAGCAGACATTTCGGCGAACGAGGGACAATCGCCTGAACAAAATGTCAAAATTATCGATTCATTCTTGCAGCCGTATGCCAGTTCAGCCGAAAAAATTACAAAAAAATCCACGCCGGGCCCAGCAATACCGCTCGTGATTTACGGAAGGTGTAAAACTTGAACGCAATCTCAAGTTGTTGTTGTTGTTGTTGTAGCCTGCGCAAGCAGGTCTCGCGCTGAAGGTAGCGAGGTGCTCGGCTCACTCTGAGTCAGTCTGTGGGGTTCTGTCGATCGAGAGGCGCGTCAGCGATCCCCATCTCCGATCGAATTCGATCGCTCGAAAGAGTTCAAAGATACCCGAGTGGATGTAGTCCGGCCGGGAGTTACTCTTAGAGTTCATCTGGGGCGGCGGTTTAGGTTAGCGAACAGCGAGCGTGAGCTCTTCTGTGTGAAAGTTCTTTGCCTTTTTTCGCGGTTTGCGCAGGCGGTCAGCGCAGATTGGGATGATGAGAAAGCGCTAGAGTTACTTCATTTTCGCGGTTTCGAGTGTAGATGTTTGTCGGGTCGCCAAGCATTGAAAATATTCTTGGATACATGGAGATGGTTTCTAGCGGAGTATCATCGTTTCTTCGGTAGATTCAGCGCCATGAGAAGTGCTATTCGCAGTGCTTCTCTGTGCTGTTTGGAGCTTCGCCAGCTGGCGCCTAACGGGGCCCACGTCTGCAATCACTCTACCCCGATGGTCTTCGGAGCAAGGCTCTTGTCTTGGCCCCAGCTTGAACCGGCAAGGGCTTTCAGAATGTTATTTCTCTGCTTGACTCGGGCTGCGGAATAATTGCAGTGCGGTGCAAACGAGTACATGGTGTCGTGCACGACGCCCAAGATCTTCGGTTCTCTGCACAGGGGCAGACGCTTCCCATTCATGAGACGGCGGGGTGAGTTTTGGCTTGAGCGCTGGAGGTGTGAAGAGAGGACGGTGGATTTCTCAGCTACACCTTCAACGAGCGCTCACTGAAAAACTTCAAACTTCAGGTAAGTAGCCGTTCAGGTCATCAATAGGGAGTCAATTACAGAACAGAGGCTACCAGAGTAACATCGTCAGCATATGAGACCAGTTGGATGTTCGGTGGTGGTTCAGGTAGAGTGCTCATGTAGTAGTTAACAGCTTTGGGACGGACGGCCCCTTGCGGACGCCAGCTCTCACGTTTCGGTATCCTGATAAGCAGTTCCGAAAGCAAACTTGCGATTGCCACCGGGAGGAGGCGTCAACCACCGCACAGACCGCGTGGGAGTGTTGACTGAAGCAGATCGTTCATGAGCTTCTCGGACACCGTGTCAAAGGCTTTACTAGATCAGGCAAACACCACTGACTGCTGGGTGGCTTCTGCTGGTTGAACCCTCGTGCGATGGTGGTGTTGATGTCTAGTAGGGCTGAAGTAGTCGAGTGCTGTGGGCAAAATCCGTGTTGATGCTGTTTGTTGGGCAGGTGCTCTTCTAGCGTTTGAAGCAGCGTACGCTCCATTATCTTGATCGATGGGCACAGGAGAGACACAGGTCTGTACGACTTTGAATCTGCGGCGTTCTTGTTTGTTTTGAGCAGCGGAATGATGGTGGATTTCTTCCATATGGTTGGAAGTTTGCACGTACTGAGCGACAGGTTGAACAGGGCGGTCAGGAACCCGATTCCGCGTTCGCCGAGATGCTTCAGGTGGACGGTGCTTAGGCCGTCAGGGCCCAGGGCCTTTGATTAAAAGAGAAGGTGGATATATACCTTTGATGCCTTCGCCTCGCCGATTGCCTTCTTGACCGACGCAGTGTCCACAGTGATGGTGTCTGACATGTCTAGTTTTCTGATAGCTTTCTTCATGCATCGCACAGTCTTGCGCGACTTGTGGGTGACTGTCGACGAGTACTGCTTGTTAAATAGCTTCGCCATGCATCGATTGTTCTGGATCATCTTGTCACCGAAAGCTATTCCTTGGTTAGGATTGGCCGGTGGGCCGTTGTTCAACGATTTGATGGTCTTCCAGAGCATGCCAGTGTTGGTACGACTGTAACTTGCTAGCTGTTCCCTCCATTTCTTGCGTTTTTCTTCTCTCACAATCTGTGGATATCTTCATTGAGCACTCGTAGCCATTGGACAGGGTTAGCACTCTCAGCGCGTCTCGCTCGTCCGACATAGCTTTCGCTTCAGCGTTCAGAAATGGCTTAATGCAGCGAATACGTCCTGCTGGAATCCAGCGTCTGGCAGCTTTCGCCATGACACGTCGGAACTGCATTTCTCCAGCGTAGATGTTAGTGGGTGGGTCGCAGTTCGTGAACGATCGTTCGGTCTGCGCAGTGAACATCGGCCAGTTAGCCTTAGCTAGGTTCACATACGTCTTCTTCGCAGTCCAGACTGAGCTAGGCTGCTCCAGTTGTAAGCTGATCACCACTGGTAAATGGTCCGAGCTCAGTTGCGTGAAAGTTTGCCATTCTGTGGTGGAGAGTAGCGACATGCTAGCCAGCGAGACATACGGAGAGGTCGCCTGTCCGTTGGTCGGGACCCACGTTGGTGTGGCTTCGTTTAACACTCCGTAGTTAGACATGCCGATCTCGTTGGCGAGGTTTGCCCCGCGTTGATCGGCGAGTGTTGAGTGCCACAGGTCATCATGTGCATTCACGTCACCTAGGATCAGTGCATCTTCGTCCAGGGCAAGCAGTGGCGTAATAGATGATCAGTGCATCTATTACGCAATCTCAAGTAGAACACGTGATCGTATGAAATACACAATAACTGTTTCATTGTGATGTTCGATTTCATTCGAATAAAACGTCTTAGACAGAGTCTAACTTTAAACACCTTTTGTGAATCTCAGCAAATGAAATCAAGATTGCTTGCAGCATAAAGTAGAAACAAACCTCCATAATACCACCAAAATAATAATGTCTAGGAAACTACCAATTACTGTCTTTGAATAATAAAAAGCTGCAATAATCAGCTTTTATACTTTGAGAATATCACTGTGTTACAGAGAATCTGCACGCTGATTGGCTAACTGACCGGCTTCAGTTGATCCAGAAATCTGAAGCACATTTTGTATCATGCTCGAAGCCAAAGCGCTGATCCGAGTTAACAGTGAAGGGCTAAAGCAATCCCCGGGAGTCACCTTCAACAGGCCACTGAGAACTTTGAGCAATCCTGAAATATTTCTTAATAAATGCATCCCGGATTGGATATTAAGTTTATTTTTGCAATTTATTTATCTAAGTTCAATAATTATGATTGCATTCATTTATTGAACAGTTGAAACCAAGAAAAAGTGGTAACCAAACAGTAATCAGTTGGCAAAAGCAAATTTCGGTATTCTGAAAAGTTACTTTACACCATACGTGGGCAGCCAGCAGCTAGCAATTTGGGGGGGTGACTTTTTCGCATATTTTCCCTTCTTGAGCGACCAATTTAGCTTCGTGATCCACTAATTTTTGCTCCGTGAGCTACCTTCGAAACAATCTGGGGGTGGGGGGGTGACGGACCTGTCTGGGGGGTGAGGATGCCTTCTTGGGGGGTGGAGGGTGAAAACCAACCCCCTCAAACCCCCCCCCACGCCCATGTATGCTCTACACTTCGTTATACCCCATTGTACCTTCATCCGTTCATGAATATCCTAGCGTTGGTAACAAAATAACAAACTAATTACAACGCTGAATCCGTATCGAATCCCTACGACAATATTGGAGCTATCAACGCCCCCCCCAGACTTCAACCCAGATTTCCTTCGCTAATACCATGAACGGGCTTGTGCAAGGCAGCAAAGGCAGGATTCTGCTGAAAATCTTCGCAAGATTTTTCAGTGGCATTAACAAAAGAGGTCAGAAAATTCGAGTCTTCAGTAGCCGGATTACAATCGATGATAATTTGACCGTCCGACTCCAATCTACATTTCCAGTTTAGGTCCACACAATATCTGAAAAAATGCAATCCTTTTTATTAATAATAGTTAATTAATGTTTACTGTATATTTTTTATTTTTTGACACGCTTTATGGTGTTGAATTTTTCAATACAAACAAATGAAAGTAATAATCTAGCTAAAAAAGTTGAAACGCTCAACACCGTTAATACAAAATAAGTGAATGGTTCAATTACAATTCTGCATTAAAAAACTGTAAAATAGTTAACACCAAAGTAAGTAATATATACCTAACGGCTATTTATCTATAAAAAATACATAAATTCACTCAAGCTAAAAAAACAAATGCACAATATTCAAAAACTAACTTTTGATAAAGCAATAAAAGTAAATCCGCAGCCGCTAGGCAATCCAACTCTTTAGCACTGTTAGCTAGTTTTAAACCTCGTTCAAAAAACAACTGAACAAGATCCAAACTAGTCGTCTTCAGTTGCAAAGAAAAAAATCTACTCAAAATATCCCGAGTCATTTGTCTAACATCATGCGACGAGTGTTGTAAGGTGAGCCACAGCGGCATCATGTGCTCTTGATGCGTGAGCCCAAGCTCTAGAGGGTCAACAGTACAGTGGCTCAGCAATGCTTCATATATACCAAGAGCAGTGACCAAACGTTGGTAGTTTGCTCCTGGCAGTAGAGCGCCGATTAAAATTTGCGTCAACTTGCAAAACCAGTCCACGAAATCGTCGCAAAAATTGGCGAATAAATCGCGAAAAATTGTGGCGCATATTTTGACCAGCTTCTGGCGAAACACTAATTCGTCTACTGTTAAATTGTCTTCAATAAAATCCAAAATCTGTGATAAAATAGCTTTAATGTCATTGGCATTATTTTTCAGGCTAGATTTCAGCAAACTAGCATGAAAATCAAAAGCCTGCAAGCGAATATAACAATTTCCGTGTCTTAGAATTGTTGACCAATCAAAACCGAATTGGCGAAATCGGCTGAATAATTGCATATCATTGGCACATCGCTCGTGCAGCATTTTCACAAGGGATATGTAGAACAGATATCTATTATTTTCTGAAAAAAATAAAGGCCTATTAGCGTTGATCCATACTTATATACAGCCGTATGTCCGTTAAGTCAGAAAAATTACGAAATAATCACGCCACAAGCTGATGCTATGCACTATTAGTGACGCAAATATTTCGCAATATTGTCAGTTAAACCAAGAGTTAAACGAACATACAGCCTGTAAGTACGAAACAACCCTTATTTGTATACCATTAGAGAGCTTCAGGCACAAAAAACGATTGCGGCACCATTTCAAAATTTTTGTAGACAGCAATCAATTTTTCCTCTTTTATTAAAATTTACTTATTATATCATGTCAAGAGATCAATCGAAAGCCTTCGATCAGTTAAAACACATTTCGACAAAAAATCGTTCCGACCCGAATCCGGAAAAACTCGGAAAAAATTCCTGAAATTAACAGTTACCAAAAATATTTTGGCTAAAGTGACTCATCGGGACACCCCCTAAAAGCTGAAAGTGGTGCTAAAAAAGTATCCTAAAGCTCAAAATTTGCCCCAGGACTGCTGTAAAATTAAAAATGAACAAAAGAAAAAAAATTCCCGATTTTATGCAAAAATTTGAAATGTTTGCGTTGTTGTGATTTCAAGTGCTCAAAAAGTCGGCACAGCCTCCCTATAATTTCGAAAAATCCGAGCCAAGCCCCCCCCCAGACTGAGACCCCGTGTACATGTATTGCTTGCTCTAAGCATGAATCGACACTAACCCGTCGGATTCCAATATTCGTCTTCGGTTTCCTCGGCGCTGATTGGATGATTCACCATAGCTGCTTCATTTTGATTGGCTGATGGAATGATGCATGATAATTCAGAAATTGGAATGTTAAGATGGCATTTTTTGGTTGTGGACATTTGAGAAGAAACCCTTTCCAATACTTTGTCGTACAGCTCCGGTTCAGCGTTTAAATGATCGAACAAAACTGGCAGCAAATAGCGATGTAGATTGAAAACCAGTTTGCTAAAAAACAAATTCAAATTAAGAAAATATTCAGCTGTTTTTAAGTCTGACACAAAAAAAGAACAATAGAATCATTTTGCTACTGTACCAGTGAAGATTAGTGCAGTTGGCGCTCAGAAGTAACTTAAAAATGAGGTATAGCTGCTAGTAAGCTGCGACATAACTAAATCGATCAACAGGAGTTAAGTTCAAGCTAAGACTTGAGTTGCCCTTATTTGGTGCAGTTCGAAGCTAATTTGCTCCGTTTACTGCTATGGATAATATTCAGTGGTATATATGCATTATATTCAGTGGCTCAGAGCGCCTTTGCTGAAAATAAAAAATATATAAGCTAAAAAACTAAATTCAAGGATATGTGCACAACACGTACCAGCTTTAAAAAACGTCAACTTGACATTTAAATTAAAAAACTTGAAAAGTTTCGCTTTCAAATTAAAAAAACAGTCCGAACCCCAACCCACCGATGTCCATTGCAAAAACCATCCACAATAAGATCAAGCCAAGAATGATTAGAATCGCAATCAGTTCTGCCGAGTCTATAAATAAAGTTAAATAATACAAACTTTATTCCTTCAAGCAGTTAAATTGCATTTTATTAGATTATGATAGTCGCAGTAGTTCTACTAGAATTTTAGTAGATCTTAATTACGTTCTAATCTTGTACTTACTTACTTAAAGCAAGAGTACATAATGGGAAGAGTATGACACTCTTCCCATCGGCCAGCTTGGCAGCGCGGTAGATGCGTTGCACAACAACGGCCAAAAAGGTACCCAAATGAGTATCCCTACCCAAATGGGTACTTGGTACCCAAACGAGTCCTGCAGGCACCCTAATGGGTACCCCAGCGTTCTGATTGGGCCCTGCAAGGTACCCAAATGAGTACCCCTACCCAACTGGGAACCTGAGGTACCTAAATGGGTACCAGGTACCCAAATGGGTACCCCCTTATCAGCCAATCAGATTGCAGCAGTCTTTAGCTCCGCCTACGAGCAAGCTACCGTAATCCCACGTGCAGCAGTATATGTGACGTTGCGGGTAATGCTGTCTTTAGATGTTTTAGCATTTTTCTGCCCCAAAGACTTACTATAAGACATAAACAAAGTCTTGGTTTACTGATGGAACTTTACAAAACGATTTTAATTAGACGCAGCTGAAATGAGATATTCTTAAAAAATGGCCTAAAAAAGGCAAAAAACTAGCATTTTGTACAGCGATTGTTAAAAAAAATTATATAATAGTTTTACCTAAGTTCAATCAGTTAACCAAGACTTTGTTTATGTCTTATAATAAGTCGTTGGAGCAGAAAAATGCGAAAAAATGTAAAGACAGCATTACTCGCAACGTCACATATACTGCTGCACGTGCGATTACGGTAGGTTGCTCGTAGGCGGAGCTAAAGACTGCTGCAATCTGATTGGCTGCTGAGGGGGTACCCATTTGGGTACCTCAGGTATCCAGTTGGGTAGGGGTACTCATTTGGGTACCCTGCAGGGCCCAATCAGAACGCTGGGGTACCCATTTGGGTACCTTGCAGGACCCGTTTGGGTACCAGGCAGGGTTTTTTTTCAAAAAGTTTTGTGTGCATAATTGTGCAAAATTTTAATTTTAGTGTGCAAAATTTTATTTTTCTGTGCAAACTGCAAATGCGTTTTCTTCGCCTATATAGAAGCAAATATACGTGTTTTTATACCTTTGGAGGTACGTACGTACCAGTGGCGTACCCAGAAAATAATTTCGGAGAATGACTTCGATTTTTTATAATGGGTGCAACAACAATTTTAACATGCACAAAACCCCTACAAACGCAAGATTACTGAACAAGGACGTTGCAGGGGTCTGCAAGCAGCAGCCTCCAGAAAAAAATTAGCGATTTTTTAAGTTTTTAGACCCAATTTGGTCAACTGGAGACGTATCAGAAATTTTTTCCGACAGAAAAATTAAAACAAAAGATAGTTAGTAACGTCACTTCAAATCAGGGTTTTTTTTGTGTAAAATATATAGGGTGTATTTACACATCGGCCGCCTAATTTACACAACAAAAAATAAAAATACACACTGATTTACACAGCCCCATTTTGCCCCAAAAGTTGATGAAACGGCCTATTTTGGTTGTAAAAATTACAAAAATTCGCGAAGTGGCGATTTGTGCCTGTGACCTCTTTGTCCTAACAAAATTAAGTCTAATTTTTGACCCCAAAACAAAAAATTTTCAGTTTCTGCTCTTAAACGGCTTATGATTTTTTTTATTTTAGCATTCGTTTTTATGCACTTGAAAGTTGACAGTGAAAAATCAGCCACGCTGAGCCTGTCTGTACGATTTCTTGTCGTACGTCAAACTACTGTAAAAGTTTTACACCCGGATTTGAAAAAAATGAGTAGGATCTGGCTGATAGAACAACTCTCCATCTGTGTAACCCATGCATGTACACGGGGTCTCGGCCTGGGTGTTAGGGCTTGTTTCAGATTTTTCGAAATTTTAGGGGGGCTTGCCCTGGCGTGTCGGATAATTGAACTGATAAAAACGCAAAAATTTTCAATTATCTCATTTTTTTATTTTCGTATGTAGTTCGAGTCTCAAAGTCGAAATATTACTTTTCACGTGAAAAAACGGTCAATTTTTACCTAAAAAATGCTAAAATACTCACTTTTAAAAATTTACACAACGGACCTTGCGATTTTTAGAAAAATGTACCTCTAACAATTTATTTGAACAAACAAATTTATTTAACAAATCATGCGCCATTTGCCAAAAAGCAGTATCAAGACCTGCCGCCGTTGATGTCAGTAGATGCAGGGGTCTGGGGGCGGCAGCCCCCAGAATTTTTTTCGATTTTGCATTAAAAACAGTGCATTTTGAGCACATCCCAGGCCCATGGGGCACTGTGCATTATTGTGCAAAATTTTAATTTTTGTGTGCAAAATTTTAAAAAAGTGTGCATTTTCACAGGGTTTTGCACAAAAAAAACCCTGGTACCAGGTACCCATTTGGGTAGGGGTACTCATTTGGGTACCTTTTTGGCCGTTATTGTGCAACGCATCTACCGCGCTGCCAAGCTGGCCGATGGGAAGAGTGTCGTACTCTTCCCATTATGTACTCTTGCTTAAAGTAATAACCCTACTTGAATACACTAAACTACTGATGGCAAATGGTATCAAAAAATGTAGCTGAAATCACAGGGTTCACTCCCCAAACAGAATCCTGTGAATTCTACAAAAATAGTGTGTTTTTATATTTTGCTGAAAGCTGAACCGAAAAAACCAATAAATTCATCGAACTACTTTTCGAGTAGACAGGAAAATATTCGAGTCGCCGCCAAAGTCATGTGATTGACGTGCATGCAGCGCAGCAGGTTACGCAACAAATCTAATCGCAAATCTTCAAGCTGAAATAAAAATAATGAATGAACAAAAAAGTTTTTAATAGCAAATAATGAGTTAAAACTTAGGGTCTTGTCTTGAACTAGATTAAGTAGATTAAACTAAAAATGTTAAAACTCTGGCAAAGCAGCTAAACATAACATCAAAATAATAAAAATTTCGAAAATTTGGGTGAACATTATTTACCTGTTTAAAAAATTTCAGAAAAAATAATTTTAATATACAAGTCTATGAAAGTTAGTATAACTAATCTATCAGATTTATATGGAAATGTGACTTTATTACAAAACACGTAACAGCGTCAAAATTTTTGAGAGGTCAGAATGTTTTATTTGCCAAATTTCTCGCACCTTTATTCCATAAAAATACCTGAAATTGTGCACAATTTTTTTAAAAAAGCGCCATTTTTATCCGCCTTTGCTCAGGTTATTGGGACTCTCTGCCCCGAATCTCCATTTGAGGTGTTTCCCTTCCACGCGCCTTACATGTACGTTATGACATGGATATACGGAAATCCGACATTAAAAAATACATCGCCATTTATCAGCTTTTGACTACCTAAAGTCTGACGAAAAAAGCTGCGGCACTTGCTTAATTTAGTGTCATGACTTCTGCGACGCGACTACTTGCTGTACTCTTTATAGTCAAAATCTATTCTTTTTGTAACGAAATCACATGTTTCGTTTTCTCAAGTGATGCAACTATTTTTTGTCAGACTTTGGTTCGAATGAATGAATTAATTAAATCGAATGAATTACCTCATTCAAGCTAATTCTCGAAACCAGAATCAGCATAATGGCCAGTCGACCTTTGACCCACCAGGGTTGATCATAAAGATATTGCTGCAAAAGACGGACGGAAAATTGTGACTCGGCCGATTTAAAATCCAGAAAATCCTGGAAAATGTCCACTAAAATGTCCGTGATCGAAGAATAAGGGCTGTTCCAAAAAGATTCGATAAGAAGCAAAAATTGCGGCTCCAACTGTTCAAATGCGGATTCAAAAAAATGCGCCGAATCAGGGTGATTTTTGGCAGCTTTTAAGTAGAGCTTCAATACGGTTAGTTGTAAATAATTATCACCCGAATGACAATATTGAGCTGCATGAATGAGACTGCATAAAATAGCAGACACCCTGGCGCCTCTGGGGTTTAATTCACACGTTCCACAATCTTCCCACGCTCCAAACTTTCCCCACGGTTTACAACAAACATGCTGTTTAGCAGATGATTGACGTTCTAAATTACACAATCCTCCAGTCAAACACAGCTGGGCACTTGTCAGGCTTGCCGGAAAGTCTAAAAAAGAAAACATTGCTTCGAAATAGTCTTGTGAGGGTTTGAAGCTATACAAAATTCGCTACTCACTTAAGGGGGTAATTGCGTTTTTAGGTGTTTTTTTAAAAAGCCATAGCTCAGCGTTTACAAATTCAAATCACAAGCGGTCTTTTGCATTGGGTAGAACAAAATCTTTCCTAAATGTATGCCATACCTTGAAATTTAACCTGTGATTTTCTTTCCAGTATAAGCGACTAAAGAAAGGTCCTTTCCAAAATATTAAAATTTTTTACAAAAAGTTTGCGCCACAGCTCTGAATCATACGATTACCTGTTGGGGCTGAAAGTTGGTAAGGTTTTTGACATGTTTAAAATCCCCAGGCATGTCCCCCACTTTTTTAATAACTAGTCAATTTACTGAGAAAATAGCTGAAAAGCAAACGCACCGAAAATTTAAGATATTTTCTTGAAATTAAAACCCTCTAAAAATGTCCACAAGTGAAATTTCAAAAAAGTGAGAGACATGCCTGGGGATTTTGACCTTTACAATACTGTCCCAAAAATTTATGCTCGGGCGTCACTTATAACTTGAGTACTGGTGGCGCAAAGTTTACATAGAAATCACAAAAACCTCGAAAACGCAACTACCACCTTAAGCTAAAAAAATGAAGAAGAAAGCATGTTTGAAGTCGTGTTACTTAGCTACAACATACATATTTATTTGTCTATGTAATAACACTGGTTGTTGAAAACAGAACCAACAATCACGTTTTCAAAAACCAGGGCTTTATCTTCAACGATAATTAACTACTAGAATATTAGATATTAAATTAAAACTTTCTATATCAAAAGGCAGGAAAGGGGGGGAGCGATTAGCCTATCTAAACTAATCCTTAGCCGGCCCCCATTCAGATTGGTTTATCAAGTCCTCCCACAATATTTTCCCAGTCATACACTCATACATGAGGGGGGATGGGGGGGGGACCCCCCAAAATCAAAGAGGCCGGGAGCGAGGGTCCCGGAAATTACGGCAAAATTAGGTAAAAAGGGCACTTTTTTAAAGTCAAATTTTGCCCAATTTAGGGTATTTTTGGTCGATCAGAGTGAGAGGGTCCTTAACATTTGGCCGGAGAGCCCACCCCCAAAAAAAATGGACCCCGTTACTTGTATGCTCCCAGTACAACCCAGGTCGTATAAATATTACCAAGATCAAACAGTCTAGCACCCCGTTTTTGGCCGCCAAGAATCGACACCTTCGATTTTTTATAATCTGTGTGGAATACGTAAAAAATAAAAAAAAACACCTTCATTTGTTTGACCGGTCAAGGCGCTGAAAACAGCACACAAATCCGGATCGGGATAAGTCGATAAAAAATTGCTGACAAAATCTTTGTTTTCACACCATAGTTTCCAAAAAATCTGTGACGTCAGCAGTCTGTCATCAACCGACAAATTTAGCTAAAAAATTACATAATCAAAACATATAATAGCGCATATTACGAAAATATGAATAATTGATAAAATATGTAAAAGCAGAAGTTTTTTTACTATTTTTTACTCTTTTGTAAATAAAGATATAAAATCTGACCAATTACTGTCACTTCTGAAAATCAGGAAATATATATAATTTTAGCAAATGTATAAACTGATTATCAGATGGTTCGCCCCGTGTTAGTGCTGCTTTCTTCACTTAAGGGGGTAATTGCGTTTTTAGGTGTTTTTTTAAAAAGCCATAGCTCAGCGTTTACAAATTCAAATCACAAGCGGTCTTTTGCATTGGGTAGAACAAAATCTTTTCTAAATGTATGCCATACCTTGAAATTTAACCTGTGATTTTCTTTCCAGTATAAGCGACTAAAGAAAGGTCCTTTCCAAAATATTAAAATTTTTTACAAAAAGTTTGCGCCACAGCTCTGAATCATACGATTACCTGTTGGGGCTGAAAGTTGGTAAGGTTTTTGACATGTTTAAAATCCCCAGGCATGTCCCCCACTTTTTTAATAACTAGTCAATTTACTGAGAAAACAGCTGAAAAGCAAACGCATCGAAAATTTAAGATATTTTCTTGAAATTAAAACCCTCTAAAAATGTCCACAAGTGAAATTTCAAAAAAGTGAGAGACATGCCTGGGGATTTTGACCTTTACAATACTGTCCCAAAAATTTATGCTCGGGCGTCACTTATAACTTGAGTACTGGTGGCGCAAAGTTTACATAGAAATCACAAAAACCTCGAAAACGCAACTACCACCTTAAGGCTACCCAGGTCAAAAATCAAAATTCACCAATTGCGCTTATTTTCACATATGTTACTCCCCCAAGGCACCCCAACCTCAGATAAGAATAATTAAGCTTGAAGGTGCACTTTTGGTTCAGTGCGTTTGTCCGTGTATTTACATAGGCAAAAGTACGCCAAAAAGCCTAAAAGTAGCCCTTACTTGGACAGTTCTAACCCAAACGACATCAAACCAATCAGGCTGAAACTTAGCATAGTAGTAGCTGTAGCCCACATGTAAGCGCAAAATCGTATGATCCGGATTTTCGATATGTATTTTGAATTTTAAAATCGAGGGCGAAATGTGAAAAAAAATGGCCGTTTTTGGGCCCTGCAAATCTGAGTGATTTTAACTTTGGCGTCACTACTCAGGCCATGGGCAAAAATTTAAAAAAATGGATCATAGAGGTTGGGATATGACATTAGGCTATCGAATCGTGTAAAAAATCAGCTTAGTCAGTATTAACAAAAATTTCGAGTAAATGAACGTTTTGTGAGCACAAAAAACCTTTTTGCGCCTATGATTTACACGTAAAATAGAATTTTTGGGAGCCCCTAGTAAAAAAATTGGCAAAAGCATTGGTTCCAGTTTGTTACATCTGCGATGCGCCTTCCCTGGGGCTACATTGTGTGCAAATTTGAAGCGAATCGGAGGTCCTAAAATTTTCACTTATACAGGTAGCCCGCCCCCAAAGACTCTAGCCATATAAATGAAATCAGACATTAAAACTGCAAAAATCAAAATATGTACTTCATCATCCAATAAGAACAGCAGCGAATTGGATATTTTTTCGATCGTATCAGAGTCGAGTGACGAAAATTGTTGTTTCTGAAATTCCTGAAAAAAGCTTAAAAAATTTTTAGTCCGAGTCCAAAGCCATAAGAGCCACACATATTGCCTGTCCGAGTCCAAAACCATAAGAGCCACACATATTGCCTGGAAATTCGTACAGAATATAAAATAGAATAAAATAAATTCATACATTCTCAAAATGCTATTTAGCTTAATTTAATTAATTAAAGTCGAAATTCTTTAAATCGAATTCTTCAAATCGAAAAGATCTCAACATTTAGCTCAGTTTTGTTTAGTCGCGGATTTAAGCCGCAGGCCAACCGTTATGTTAAACCCTTACAGAATGATAATTGATAACAGTCCACAAACGAGTTCGGCTTCAAACCAAGTAGCTAACTTAAAAGATTTTAGCTCAGTTTTTAGTCCGATATCCATTCTAGCGGCGGAAGGAGTCCACTTCATTCTCGGTGAAAAAATCAGCCCTAACGGGGCATAAAAAACTGCGCATCGCTTACTTTTAGTAATCCGTTAAATCGGTCGTTCACACAGCGCATACTTCTGCAACAAAAAAATAAACTGAAAAAATGTATGACGGGTGGCTTAGGCGACTCTAAAACGAAACCCCTTGGAATTCGTATGTAATACTGGTAGAATTTTTCATTACGACGTTCTAATAATACTAATCGGTATGCATAAAGAACGTCAGTCTTAGGTTAGTCTTGGTTTTCTCTTGAAAATTAAGACATGCCCTTTAGCTAGTCTAAAGCTAGTCTAGGCATCATTTCAACACTTGATTTTTTTGTAAAATTAAAGCCTGATGTGCGTTGTCAAAGATCATGTGCATATTCTGAAGCTGTTTTAACCAGTTTTAACAAGGTTTTTGTAAAATGAGATAACAACGAAAAATTGAAAATGTAAGCTATCGGTAGCAATAGTTATTGTTTAGGATATGTTCGCTTTCGTCTTATTACTCAGTATTGTACAAAATTTTTTCAAATTTTTTGTGGCAAAATTATCGTTAGTATATGTACTAGTAAATGCTTATTTACACAGCTTGAACGTATTGACATACACCCAACAGTTTGAAACAAGTTTTTATAACTGTAGAAACTATCAGAAACAATATTTCAGTGTAAATTTCAAGACTTAACTAAGACTATCTTTCAGAATACCGTTTAACGTCAGTCTTAGGAGACTAGGTCTAGACCCATCTTGAGTTTGTCTTACACCTTTAGGGTGGATTTCACCAAGGTGGTTTTTAAAAACCATGGTTTTACGTACGTTTTTATATGATTTGCACATAATTTCATTACGAAATATCGCCTGATTCGTTACGAATTTCGTCGATTTTCAAAAACCATGGTTTTTGCTCAGTTGAAATTTCAAACCTGCAGCATAGCAGGTTTTTCTTCTGCTGAAATTTCAACTGAGCAAAAACCATGGTTTTAGAAAATCTACGAAATTCGTAGCGAATCATTCGATATTTCGTATTGAAATTATGTGCAAATCATATACAAACGTACGTAAAACCATGGTTTTTAAAAACCACTGTGGTGAAATCCACCCTTAGCGTTTCAAAAATCACCTGATATTTCGTAACAATGGTCTTAGGCTAGTTTTGTTAAACGGAGTCCACACTGCGTATAGCTAAGACTGCCTTTATGCATTCCACTAAGCTTTTGCCTACACAGCGTAGAGCAGTCCGGTTCCGGTTTACCTCTTCGAGTTCTCGATTCAAAGGCTGAGATTCACAGACAGGTGTTTAACTTGAACCAAGTATGCTCAATTTCATTCGAAAAGAACGTTTTACAGTACAGCTCAAAATTAACATCATATGACTCCGAAGTCAGCGTGACTGATTTTATTTTGCAGTCAGTGACTGCAGTCAACCTATTGACGTCACAGGTCCAATTTACTTCTGGTAGTTTTGATATTCATTGTCAAACTCTGGAGTCAGAGTCAGTGACTTCGGAATCAGCATAGTCATCACTACTTTTTATACGGCTTGGAAACTTCGTTTGCGCATATGTTTGCGTGTAGCATATATATTTTGTAATAGTGATGACTAAGGTGATGCTGATTTTGAAGTCAATTACTCCGACTCCGGAGTCCGGTAATGAAAATAAATACCGAAAGTAACATTGAACCTGTGACGTCAATAGGTTGACTCCAGTCACTGACTGCAAAATGAAGTCAGTGATGCTGACTCCGGAGTCATGATGTTAATTTTGAGTCGTACTGTATACCACAGATCTACACGGGGGGCAAGATCCTCCCAGATTTGAGATTCCGGGACAAGCAGCTCCTAGGTGTTGAAAAATGGTGGTCTTGGAACTAAAAAATGCTACAGCTCGGTAAAAAATGAGCAAACAGCGAAAAAAAGCAAAAAAATCCAATTTTAGGAAAAAATTGTAAGTTTTTGTGTTGTTGTGTGTTCGAAGTCACCAAAACGGAGGGACCAGCCCCCCACAAATTTCCAAAAATCCGGGGACAAGCCTCCTAAACTGAGACCGAGTGTACATGATGTACACAGATTCTAAAGCTCACCACCTTTAACGAATCACAGCCAGAATGTCTTAAAGATCATTTTAGAGACCCAGTTCTACTTAAGGTGGCGCTCTGAGTAACTTCCAATAAATCAAATTGCTACAATTTTTCTTTTCTTGCTGATACGTAGTTTTTTGCTCAAGTGCAGCCAAAACAGACACTAGGCACGTCTTTTTGCCAAGTTTGAAACTTCTGGGAGCATTTTAGCAAATTTCATGACATCAAAATTGAAATTTTGCAAAATTTGTCTACTTTTTGAAACGACGTAGCTCAGCGGTGCCTTAAGGGGGTAATGTCGTTTTCGTGGTTTTTGACATTTCAGTGTAAATTTTGCGCCCACAGAACTCAAGCTAAAAACGGACTACGGATTCGAAACTTTAACCACATTATCTTTAGAAAAATATCCCCACCCGTTTTTTTCCTTTTCTAAAAATAATTTGTAGAGTCGCTGTTATGGGCTTTTGAAAATTTTAGAGAAAAGTCAAATTACGTGATTTTTGCACGAAAGTGTCATTTTCTCAACGTAGAAACGACTTATCAACTATATCAAAAAAACGGGTGGGGATATTATGTCAGTGCATAACTGCAAAAAGTTTAGTAGTTGTTGGCTGATCTTGAGTTTCATAACTGTGGCGCAAAAATTAGTCAAAAAAACCGCTGATGGGGTGTATTCAAATGATAGCAGCAGTAAAATTGCAAAAGATAATCTGCTTTTAAATATAGTTTTTTTAAAGCTAGAAGGTGTAAAAAAATTTAAAAAAGACCGCTCTGGTTTTTGTTGAGGTTAAGTGCAGTTATGGTAGTTTAAAAAAACACCTAAAAACGCAATTACCCCCTTAACCAAATTAACACTCATTAGCTTAAATTAAAGATAATTATCTGGCCGAGATATTTTTGTCGAATTTTAGTTAGTGGCGACAAATTTTTAGTTATTTTTTATCGAAAGTGACGTTTTAGAAAGCCTGTCATATTGAGGCAAATCATAAAAAATACAATTCAAGAATATCGGCTCCTCCTTATACGTCTGTTCTAACCGTGTGCAAAGTTTCAATTGGATCGGTTTTTGCAGCTGACAGTAATCTTGAAAAAATGAGCACCATAGCTGAATTTCAAAAACCTGAAGTTTGCCTACACATACGTATTTCCCAAAAAATACAGCTAATTGTTCTGTACTAAAGTCCGTTGAGAAATGTTTCAGAAGCCAAAAAGTAGCTAACGAAAAAGTAGTTTGAAAAATAGTGTATTTTTGTCACTGTTGGTCAACGTATTTTGGAAACTTTTTTAAAGAGGTTTGCCTACACAAACGACTTTTTGAAAAGTTGCAACTAGCAATTAGCTACTTAGAACCGTTTTAAAAAGTATTTTTTCCCATTGAAAAATTGGTTGAAATGTCAAGTTGAACAAAATTTGACGTTATGTACATCAAATGAAAGCTACCTTGATTTTAAACAGCTTTTCTTCTTGAGTTAACCAACGAATACTTGACTGAAAAATGTTATCGCCCACAGTCGGTTATTCAGAGCGCCACCTTAAAGAAAACATCCAATTCTAATTTAAGCTGAAACGAATTGCCATACTCAAACACCGAAAATTACAGACACATTAGAAATGCCAAAACTTTTACTACAAAGCCAAAGTGCACAACACATCACAGCATCACAAAAAATAAACAATAATTTATTAAGTAAACAACAAAATGACAGGAGTTAAAAACAACACACAAACACCGAAAATCTGACAAAAAAGTTAAAAGGGTAGCTATTATCAGTGACGAAACTTATTTTTTTGATATAGTGAACTATTTTATTGAGAGCTGATAGTGTTACATAGTTCTCACTATAGGTTAATAGTGAAAACTATAGTTCCTGTACAACCCTTACAATTCAGCATAGCACATAATACAAGAATTTCATTTGGCACGACATAAAAGCACAAATCACAGGGCACAAACCAGAATGTACAACGTACTACAGTTTATCAATCAGTAATGATTGCAGCTAGAAACATACCGATGTCTAAGGCTCGATTCATCCTTACAGCCGTATGTCCGTTCATCCGACAAAATAACGATATAAACACATGACGAATAGTTTATAAGATGAAATTGTGGCGTGAGTATTTCGTTATTTTGCCGGCTGAACGCACAGACGGCTGTAAGTATGAATCGACCCTGATCTGTGGCTAATATGCACAAAGCTCTGTAAAAATTTTAAGGCATCCAGACTACAATACCACTTGCAGCTATGAACCACCTGAACAGTTTTGCTAGGCTACATACGTTCACACACAGGTAAAAAATATATAGTTACAATCACACAAACATGAGTCATTTTAGTGACAGAACAGTAAAACGACAGAAACTCAGTCAAGACCAAAGTGACAAAATAGTGCTATATCTTCTGATATTATCGTAAAACTTATTACATGCTGTGGCCGATATTCACAAAAGATGTTTTGAAACAAAAACTTTCTTTATAAACAAAAAACAACACTCAAACTAGAAATTACAACAAATGCATTCAATAGGACAATTCTTTAGACCCAGCTTTGCAGCACCGTAAAAGTATAATCCATTAAATCCTATAAATCTAGCCCGTTATTTGGGGAAAAATTAGAATCTAGCCCGTTATTTGGGAAAAAATGAGAAGTCTAGCGAGCCTATAGCTTTCTGGACATGTACCGGGATCCAAAGTTTGGGGGGCCACTCTGACCAAATTTTGAGGACCCCTTCCATTAATCGACCAAAAATAGCTTTTCACAAAAATTTTCAAAAAAATGTCATTTTACCAAGTTTTACTAAGGTTTTCGGGCCATCTTCCAAACCCCAGACGCGTCCCTCTCAATCATTGCCCTCATTAGGTTTGGAAAACCTTAAAGTCAAAAGTTAATCTCCCTTCGTAGTTAGTAAATAACTGACCAGGCTATATAGGGTGATCCCCGTTTTCATTAAGCATGTCATCATATTATAATGTAGACCTGGAATTTTTCGATTATGATTTTCAATTTCATTCAAAAACAGAACGTCTCAGACTCAAGTCCAAAGTTAGACACCTTTTGTGAATATCAGCCACAACAATGAAACTGCAAAGAGTACATAATACTCCTATTAATATGTACTCTTGGTCCAACCGTACAATCCTGTATATATCAGCTGACAATACACTCAATGTCTTGGTCACTTTTATGAAACAAGTCCACCACAGCCCGACTAATATAGGTCAGGGTGCCGAAGCGTCCGCTGGGTGCCGAGTCCACAAAGTGCTGACACAGTCCGGCGTAGGCTGAACAGCGCTCAGGGACGGGGTTTTTGACGCAACACGCCACTGCGTCACCATTTTGCTCCCGCTGGTCCTCTAAGAAGAGTCCGTTGGCCGCGTGCACAATGTCCCTAGCTGGGATTTGTCCCGGACCCAGGTCCAGGGACGTCTGACTAGTGGCCACTATGGCCAGCACCATTAGGGCTTCCACCATCAACTGTCGATACTCTGGCTCGGGGATGTTGTTCAGCGCTGCCTCGATGGTCAGGGCAAACTTCAGCTCATTCCGCGTCATTTCCTTCGTCAAATTGTGATGCAGGACGAAGCCTTCCACGCTGACGGCTTCACAGCGTCTGAGGACGTCCCAGATTTTCACATAGAACTCCTGGGGGACGCGATTCAAGGCTCCGTCAATGCGGCGTCGTCTCAGCCACTGCCCGAACAGCGGATTGGAGCTGTCATCGTCAAAGCTGTCCTCGTGCTTGGCCGCGGACGCGACAGGCCTGGGTCCGGCCGGAGTGGACATTTTGCGTCGATTCATTTCCTTGCGTAGCTCCAGAATGCCGCTTCGTTCCACTTTCGACTTAGCCTGCTGCAGAATCATGTTGTCTAGACTGACTGGCGCCTCGCCCTCGCCCGGACTGCCAGCTGAGGCCGTCTGGGCCGTCGCCGGGCCGCCAAACTCCTTTCCGCTCAGAATATGATGCAGCAGGGTTTTCATTTCATACGGACTTAGATTCAGCAAATGCTGTGACGCAGCCTCGCCGGTCGAATGCAAAACCCTGGCCAGCTCTGAAGCCATCACCTGTAGAATCAGTCCCACGCGCAGACGCAGCATTTCCAAAAATAGATTCGGCTCCGTCCGGACGAACATGCCCAAATACAGCAGCAGTTCGGAGGTAAGGATGGCCGAATTGAAGTCATTCTTAAAGACGGAGTTCACCAGCTGCGTCAGTTCGTCTGGGGGCAGCGGACGGACTATGGCCACTTCCCGGACTGTGGGCATTCCCACGGTCACTTGTTTCCCACGCACCAGCAGATCCGTCACCGCCCGGGACTGGTCATCTACCTTTTTGCCTAACAATCCGGCCGCATGGCGCACCAACCACCAGACTTGACTGCGACAGGCCTTTTCGTACAGAAACTCCAACAGTTGACGCACGGTGACGCCGCCGACGCTGCTTTTCTGCGTCTGAACTGCGTCATCCCGGCCGCCGCTGCCCGTCAGCGCATACTGGGCTGGGTCTAGGCCCACGCAGACAAAGTCCAGACCCTGTTTCAGCCAGAGACAATAGACTATGTCCGCTTGTTCTTCAATATCCTCTGTGTCCTGCCACATTTCCACCAGCTCGTCAGCGGGCATCGAGTCCAGGCTGCCCAGATCATGAAATGACGCGACCGAGGCCAAGTCCGAGCTGGAAAAAAAGAGCACCCCGGCCGTGCTAGCCTTAGCCGATTGGGGGGCGCTGCTAGTCGGGGTCCAGTCGGGCTGAGAGCTGGTTGGGCTGGCGGCCCGGGGGGTGCCCTCGCCTGTGGGCGTCCGGTGGGGACTCTGACTGAACACACTCGACCCGCCCGGACTAGTGGTTCCGCTGACGGCAGCCGACGACGTCGTCCCAGTCATGGCCGTAGTCCGCAGACGTAGGGCCGCCAGCTCGCTGTCATCACTTTGCAAAATGATAGTCTTTCGACGTCTGGAGACGGCCGTGACGCTGCGCATTTTGGCCTTCCGAACATCCGACATTTGACGCTGAATGGAGCGTCGTTTTTGCATCGGCGACGCGCCGCCCGCCTCCCAGCCCGAGATGGTCACTTTCACCGGCTGTATGATGTTCTGTAGGAAGAGCAATATTTCCGGATCCAGCTCTTTGCTCAGTGTACTCTCGAGGAAGGTTAGCCGGGTGACACAAGTCGTAGTGATGAAATCGCGCATCGGGCCCATCAGAATTCTGGTGCCAGCCCAATAGCCTGACTTCATCTTTTTTAGCGTCGCAATCACCTGGTGTGGGATCTGGGTTTCACCGTCGCCCCGGCCTACAGAGATAGGCAGCACAATCAGTGGGCGTCCGGGCACATTCCACGAGCTCTTGACATAGTAGAGCTCAGCCTTCAGCACATCAATGAAAATGTGCACATCCTGGGTGGTATAGAATCGTTTCCAGTCCATAAACTGTGGCGTAAAGGCGCAGATTCGATCTTCCAGCACGTAGAGTTTACTGGTCGACAGTAAGCCCACGTCCTGGGAAACTCGACCGCTCAGGCCCAGTTTCTGAGACCGACCCAGCTGGGAGTAGAGTTTTCCTAGGACGCTGGCCGGCTGAATAATGTAAGGCTCCACCTGATCCGCCGTTTCCACCTTGATACCAGCCTTGGCCAGTTTCTCTTGAACCTCTTGGGTCTCCGCCACGGCTACAACCTGAACCACCACGTCGGGTCGTTTTTCGGTGCAAAATCGTCGATTCAGGGGATCCAGTTCGGCCGCCTGCAGAAAGCCATCCTCGATGAGACAGCCCAGAACATAGAGGGCCTGGCCCCACAGAAAGGGAATGGCCCCCGCCGCTATGCGGGCCTGGGTGCCCGGCTGCTGTGCTTCTAGATCAACTTTGTCAGGGGGGACCGTGTAAAGTTCGGGAATCAGCCGGAGCCCGGACTCGGTTTCCCCAAATCTCCTCCACCGCCTTTCGATACTCGGTCACCTGTGGCTTACGCTCAAAAAACAGGCCATCCAGTATTACATAGCAAAAAAACACTGGCCACTCGCATTCGTACGCTTTTTAGTCTTCAGCCCGGCCGGCTCATAGTAGAGTCGGTTGGGGTCTTCCCGGGCTGTTTAAAGTCGTCCCGGAGGAACCGACAGCAGCCATAGCGACCCCTGAGTTTGGCAAATCATCTTCTCTCGGGTTACATTTTATCACTCGGCTGTCTTTTTCACCGCGGAGGCCGGGAGGAAATGACCGACAGAAGACCGGCGTCCCACGTAACAAACATAAAGTTTTCCGTAGCCATTTGTTTATAGAACGTTTTCAAAAATTATATTATATACCAGTTTTAGATTGTACTCTCAGCATAGGATTATTAACCTAAAGTTAAGGTCATCAAATTTTTTAAAGAATGCAGATGATACAGTTCTGTTGATTTTTCAATTTTGCATTTAAAACAGAAGTTAATCGTCCGTCGGACACTGTGCATTAATGGCACAAAATTTTAATTTTTGTGAGCAAAATTTTAAAAAATGTGCCTTGTTATGTACGTACGTATATATATGTCCATAAATACCATCAGATTTAGAATTTTCAGAGGCATCTGGCAAATCTGCGATCCTCATCCGTTAAGGTGGTAGTTTCGTATGTGCAGTTTTTGTCGCGATTTGCTCTAACCAACAGCTAACTTTATGAAATTTGGCACACATATGAGGCACTTTTAGGCAAACATATGGGCAAATTATTTGTTCTTTATAATCAGTTACACTATAGTTATAACGAAAAAAGTAGAGTTTTTGACATTTTTTGGCTATTTTTACAATATTTCGTAATTTTTAAATAACTTTTTCTCAAAAACAGTATTGATTTTCACTAAATTAAAAAAAGGAATCTAGATATTTTACTTAAGATCAGTTTGGCACGTTAAAACGCAAATTTAACTGCAACTGTTTTCAGGAAATTGACACTTTCTGAATTTAACTCCGATTTTCAATTTAAAATGATGTGATATAAAATTTAAGCTAAGCATATCTTCAAAACTCGGCACCAAACTAGACAAAGTTGTACCACAGTGTTGTGTCAAAACTCATGTTACCAACTGTTATATAACCAGGGTTATGAGCTCTGAAGTGTATCATCCCCGTTGTTGACAAAAAACGCTCGAAAATACATGACAAGACGTGATGTTTTATATTCGTTTTACCTAGTTTCCGTATTGTCGTTTGAATGTATTAGCGGTTATATTGGAAGACAATAGGTCACTTTAGACTATGGTGGTGGAATTTATTGCCATGGTTGCCATGGCAACGCATACGCGTTCATTATACTAAAATATACGTCATGTACTCGAAAGTGTCAATTTGCTGATTATGTGTGCAGTCTATATTCATAATATTTAACCAAAATGAAGAAAACTAAAATGTCTAGATTCCTTTTTTTGCAATTATTGATAGGCATTGTACTTTTTGTTTTCTCAAGCCATAAAGTTTTACGAAATTCAAAAAAGTTCTGTTTTGAAGCTTAGATTTAAAGTACTGAAGCAATTTGAAAACTTATCCAAATGAAACTATGCATGTATTGAGACACCTACCAGTGAATTTAGACTAAATTGGAGTTAAACTTCATCAAGTCATATTCTTTCCATAATGAAACATAGCGCAAAAACATGAAGAAAATGCAAAATTTGAGATTTTTCGACAGCGTTCTTTTGGATAAAACTGTCAGAAAATTGTCGAACAAAACAAATACTTGACCTTACTCTACCATTATTTTCTTATTTATATTCAAAAAACCGGCTAACAAATATCTTCAAACTGACAACCGAGAAATAACAGATGAAAAAGCTGCACATACGAAACTACCACCTCAAATCAGTAAAGATAAGAAACGGAAACAAAAAAAAAAGCTCTCAAAAGAACAAAAAACAAATCAGCAAATAGCAAGCAGAGCAGACGCGCAAAAAGAGAAATCAATTGCATTTTCTGTTTGCGAAAATACAGTGATTTTTACTCCAATAGTTTAGTCATTCTTTACAACATACCTTTGTAGAGTGTCCTCCCACAGGCGGCCACCACAACCCTCGGAGAGCACAAAAAAAAGAAAGCCACCGGCCCCCCAAATAGAAAGCAAATCAAAAAGCGAGACCAGGACCCCCCGAGCCCAAACACGGAAAACGAGACAGCCAGAACGCTCGGGACGCCCTCGTCCCTCCTCAGCTCAAGCAGGGCAGGAAAATCAAAAAATCAAAGCGCAGACCAAAAAAAGAGGCCGCCAAAGGCAAAAGAGGAGCGAGCGAGGGGGCAAAGAGAAATCGGGAGGGGGGGCCAGCCCCGAAGGCAAATGCCCTACACAGACCCGACACAGACACAGTCATTTTTATTTTCGAGAAAATATTTCGCCTTTACAGATACGATAAAGGGGAAGAAGAGAGCGCGGCCGAAAACCCAGTTTCATTTATCGTAAAGTTTATGTTTAGCATAGAAAGACAAAGTGGCATCCAGCAGTCACGCGACAGCCAGGGACTCAGTGCAGCGAAAAGCGGGGGTCGGTAGGGCAGAGCCTTCAGGGGCGGCCCCCTCCACGGAGAGTCACCGAAGGGCACCCCGAGCTCAGAGGCAAGTAAACGGCCTTTTATATGAAAGAAAAAACCAGACACACGGGCATGTCAAGGCAAAGGAGCTCTCAAGGTTTCGTAGAGGCAAAACATCCTCCGCTCGCGAGAACGCAAAGAACATCAAAAAGCAAAAAAAAGCCGCAAAACGAAGCCACCAGAAGGAGTCAAAAAAAAGGCAAAAGGTCACTCAACGAAGTTCAAAAAGCAAAGGTACATCAATTCATCAAGAAATCAAAAAAACCAAAATCCAAGTCTCGAGGCGATCTTTCAGCGTATGCATGTAGAAATCAGGTCAATATTCGTATAAAGCCATTCGGAAAAATCAAAAATCAATCAAAAAAAAAATCAAAAAAAGCCGAACTCGCAAAAAAATGCACCAAACAGCAAAAATACCCGTATGGCATGTTGTGTAAAAATGAAAATAGTTGGAGTTACATGTTTCCATTGAGGTCACAATGCCGCTACAAATAACGCTAGAAAAATTGAGTTCAAAAAGTTTGACCCCAGTGAAGACCACTTTGAGCGTCTCTAAGAGGACGAGGGCGCAAGCAAAAAAAAGGCGTGGAGGGCAAATCCCAGAGTCCTCCTAGCTTCTGTAACAGATTTTTGCTAAATAATGTGCACTTAGTCGCATTTAGTCAAAGTATCTAATAGGGGCCGAAAAAAAAAGCGGCACGGACCCACGAAGGAAGGAGACAAAGGTGGGGGCGACCTTAGGAAGGGCACGGAAGTCACAGAAGGTTTTAAAAAAAAAAAAAAAAAAAAGTAAAAAGCGCTTAAATTGATATTAAGGTGGTAGTTTCGTATGTGCAGCTTTTTTTGATGAGCTGTTACTCGGTTGTCTTAGAAGCTATTTATTAGCGGTTTTTTGCATTTTAATGACCAAAAATGGTACCGTAAGCTCATGTATTTGTTTTGTTGACAATTTTGACAGTTTATCCAAAAGACGCTGTGAAAAATCTCAAATTTTGCATTTTTTCATGTTTTTGCGCTATGTTTGATTATAGAAAGAATATGACTTGATGAAGTTTAATTCCAATTTAGTCTAAATTCACTGGTAGGTGTCTCAATACATGCATAGTTTCATTTGGATAAGTTTTCAAATTGCTTCAGTACTTTAAATCTAAGCTTCAAAACAGAACTTTTTTGAATTTCGTAAAACTTTATGGCTTGAGAAAACAAAAAGTACAATGCCTATCAATAATTGCAAAAAAAGGAATCTAGACATTTTAGTTTTCTTCATTTTGGTTAAATATTATGAATATAGACTGCACACATAATCAGCAAATTGACACTTTCGAGTACATGACGTATATTTTAGTATAATGAACTCGTATGCGTTGCCATGGCAACCATGGCAATAAATTCCACCACCATAGTCTAAAGTGACCTATTGTCTTCCAATATGACCGCTAATACATTCAAACGACAATACGGAAGCTAGGTAAAACGAATATAAAACATCACGTCTTGTCACGTATTTTCGAGCGTTTTTTGTCAAAAATGGAGGTGATACACTTCAGAGCTCATAACCCTGGTTATATAACAGTTGGTAACATGAGTTTTGACACAACACTGTAGTACAACTTTATCTAGTTTGGTGCCGAGTTTTGAAGATATGCGTAGCTTAAATTTTACATCACATCATTTTAAAGTGAAAATCGGAGTTAAATTCAGAAAGTGTCAATTTCCTGAAAACAGTTGCAGTTAAATTTGCGTTTTAACGTTCCAAACTGATCTTAAGTAAAATATCTAGATTCCTTTTTTTTAATTTAGTGAAAATCAATACTGTTTTTGAGAAAAAGTTATTTAAAAATTACGAAATATTGTAAAAATAGCCAAAAAATGTCAAAAACACTACTTTTTTTGTTATAACTATAGTGTAACTGATTATAAAGAACAAATAATTTGCCCATATGTTTGCCTAAAAGTGCCTCATATGTGTGCCAAATTTCATAAAGTTAGCTGTTGATTAGAGCGAA
>JASANF010009698.1:0-17235 GCA_030248245.1 Trissonchulus sp. WLG1_4
GGCCCGTTTTTTTAAAAGCAAAAATATATATGTTTACCCAAATTTACCAACAGAAAATAATTTTTTGAATTAAAAGGTAAACAAATTTTTCTTCGGCAGAATAAGTTTCAATATTCGATAAGTATTGCGTTAAACAAATTTGACGGAGCATGCAATGATTGGCCCAATTCACAATGAAGTGAATTTCTAATTTTGACTTCATATTATTAAAACTAGTAGTGTTCCAAAGTCTTTTCTTCTCGAGGAACTCTATGTGTTAATCTTCTACCCCACCTACCTCTTTCAATTTTCAAATCGTGTGATCTTAGTCTTATGATCGCCTTTAGATATTTTAAATTTTTAACAGCAGTAAAATAGTATTAGAGTTGAAAATCGTTTTTAAATTTGTTGTATAAATCCAAACTGGACAAGTGTAGGCTTTCTGAGTAACATTTGTTTAAGAACGTAGTAGTTAATCAACAATTTAGCATCATTGATAAATTTAACAAAATGATGCTACCCGTTGCAGTTTCCATAGGTTTGATAAACCTAAGCTGGTCAAAACATTAATTATCGAGGACACCAGTTCTTAAATTAGGTTTATGCAGCACTGTGTAGCACTGAGAATAGTATGCTTGTTTTTTTCAGTCAAACTCAGGGCATTCTAATATTTTACACCAGTACGTTAGGAATGCGCTTATTCGCTGGACAATCAGAGGAAAACGTCCAGTTTCTCTATATACAGCTACTGTTGGAGTAGTAGATTTAACAAAGATGATCCGTTTTAAAAATGTAATGTGAATTTTTCTAATCTATTCGATGTATTGTGAGTTATCCGGTTAAATGCTGAATTCCACGTCAAGTATCCCCAAATTTCACAACCATAATTAATAGTTTGAACTACAAGTGTGTCAAAAAGCTGTAATTTTGTAGCTGTAGACGAATCTTGAAATCTTGACGAGTAAATATTGCAAGTAAATTTTCAAGTTGTGGCAATGTCAAAACGATTTTGAATTGTAAACTCAGAGCAAACTCCTTTAGTTCCACGCAAGAAACCTAAGTATTTTATATTTTTCTTGATTTCAAGTTGTGTATTATCGAATTTTATATTTACCAGTTCATTTTCACATTGCCGGCTGTTAAAGCACATAACATAATGATTTTTTGCAATTTACAATTATATCCCACGTCTTGCAATAATTACATAATAAGTTCAAACTTGTTTGTAGGTCTTGCGCCGTTTCAGAAAAAACTACCATATCATCTGCATAAAATAGGACATGGATTTTTGTGTTATGTAGCTTGATGTACGGAGCCTTCTTCTCTGTTAAAAAGTTATGTAGGTCAGCAACATAAATACTAAACAACAATGGTGATAGTACAGCCCCTTGCTGAACCCCGATTACAGACTTTTTTCAAAATAATTTTGATTCATCGCCAACTATACACGACTTTGCATGTTTAAACATATTTTCTAGCAATTTCAGAATTTTTCCTGAAATCTGCAACTTTGAAAGTTTATAAAAAAGACCTGTTCTGTTAACTCTGTCAAAAGCTTTTGAAAAATCCATAAATGCAGTATAAATTGATTTTCCACTGTTAATATATTGAGAAATTAAACTGTTTAATACAAAAAAATTATCACATGTTGAGTGATTTTTTTTATGCAAATTGAAAAGAATCATCATATTCGGTTGCTTCTAACCATTTCTGAATTCTAGTTTTAATTAATGAGTCAAAAACTTTTCCAAGATTGCTCAATAAGGAGATTCTTCTGTACTTACTACCTTCTGAAGGGTCTCCTGATTTATAAATTGAAAAATTTTTTGCTGTTGCCCATGCAGATGGGTACAAGCAATTACCTAAGCATACATTGAATAAATTAACCCAAAAACTAGCGCATGGTTCCCAGGCTAGCTTGAGTTGTTCGTTAAGAATATTATCTATTCCAGGACTTTTGGAACTTTTTAGTTTATTCATAATATCAAAAATTTCATCTCGGGTTATGGGAGTATCTAATATAAGATTAAATTTTGAGTTTTGAATATATATTTTTGATAAACGTGATAACTTTTCCTCTTCAGGTAAAAGTCCTGGGTGTGAATATAAAGCTTCATAATGTTGAAGTAGCTTGATATGTGGTAGCTCTGTTGAACTACTTGGCTTTAGAATTGTCCAAAATTTTGATGGATTTGAGGTTTTCAAATTTTCAAGCTTTGTACATTGTGTTAAGTAATAACTGCGTTTTGCTTTGCGTATAGTTTTTTGAAATGTTTTCTTGCGTTTTTGTAATCTTGAAAGGTATTTGCATTTCTAAAAGAGGAGTAGGTTTTAACAGAGCGGGAAAAGTCAGTTTTGGCGTGAAAACAGTCGATGTTCCACCATGCTTTTGGGTTTTTGACTAGTTTTGGTTGTTTAACTGTTAAGCAGTTTTTAAAAATTGAGTTAACTTGCGCAACAACACAATCAAGGTGTAGTTGATTAGTGATTTCAGTACAAACAACAGATAAGTTACCAATACTTTGTTCAACGTAGCGAGAATTCATATAAATATTGAATTTTTCAGCAGCTTTGTTGTCCCAGACTAGTTTTTGTTTCAGTAGATTTGGTGATTCTCGTACACTGGTTGCATGTAGTGCAGAGTTTACATGCAAGTCGATGCAGAGCGGTCTGTGAGATGAAAAATGATTCATGCCGTCATTGCAGTAAAAACTTTCATCAACAACAAAATCGTTGAAAAATGTCAATATATCATAATTAACAATTGCATAGTCTACCACACTGCTTCCAGTGATCCCACCATTAAGTAATAAACTTACATTAGTGTGTTTTCCTACTTGCGCATCTTCACCAATTGATCCATTAAGCATAATCATTTTGAAAGCAGAACAGTAATCTAATAGATTTGTGCCGAACACATTTATTATTGTGTCTTCGGAATTTTGAGTCATTTCAAAGCTATTATTTATAAAAGGAACAAAACTATCATACTGATCCATTTCCAGATTAACACACGGAGTAGCAGTGCCTGTTCGAGCATTAAAATCACCAATGACAATTACATGACCGTGTAACCTTACTTCGGCAGTACAGGAACTTAGTTTCTCAAATAAATCACTCTCAACAGAATGGTGTCTAGGCGAGTTTGATGGGGGAATGTAGGCTGTGCATAAATATATATCTTTTGTTGTGTTTGGAAGAGTATGTCTGATTCTAAACCAAAGAAAATCGGGTGTCGTTAATATTCGTTCGAAATAAACCTGATCTGCAATGTGATTTTTAACATAAACGGCAATGCCACCTGAGTTTCTGATAGCCTTCTTATTGAAAATTTTTCTGTTTACATAAAACTGTTTGTAACCTTCTAAATTTAAATCTGCCATTTGAAAGTCATGCTTCCATGTTTCAACTACTGCAATAATATCAGCGTCTTGCAACAGCTTTTCTAAAGATAAACCTTGTATATTGACGTACCTAACCTTTAGTAAACCAAACAAGAAGCACTGAAAGAGCGGATACATAACAAATCATATTTGATAGCACCAACATAATTGGATAAACAAAGTTCGGAACTGGATAAATATTGAAGCCTAAACATCAAGCAGATAAACAATAACAAATAGAATAATGGAAATAAACTGTGAAATAACATCTAGGCAATGAAAAACCAACAAAAAGAATAACGATATAATATATAATCTAATATAGAGAATATATGTATCAAAATATAAAAAAGAACGACCCATAAGAAAAAAACAAATCGAAAAATTTAGTCAAAAACGTGAATCCAAAAAAGAATCTAGTCTATCTGCACAAACGAGCGAGCTGCCTGCTTGAACAGCTGAATGTTGGTACACTTAATCCCCCGAAAGCTGACACCATCTTCCAGAAAGAAAGCCCGCGGTTGCTGGTTGTCATATAATTTTTTCATTATAGGATAAGCCATGCTGCGAAATTGAAGTTCGGCAAGTGTCAAATCGTGTCGCCCACGAATATTTTTTTCAGTGAAAGACTCGCGCTCATCATTAAATTTATTCATACTTTTCCGTTTGATAAACATGGTCGTAAGTTTGACCTTCATGGGTCTCGGAGGAATACTCCGAGTTCCCGTCCGTTTTTTTCCCATCCTGAAACAGTCGTTTAAGTGTTGAAAGGGCGCATCCAGGTCAAAATCTGTTTGCAGCAAACTACTGACGACCTCAAAAGGTTCCTCACCTTCACTTTCAGGGATTCCGTATATAACTATATTATTAGATTTAATTTGACGTTCGATCTCTTCAGTCTTACTAGCTAGATAAGATTACGCTTTACGAGAGTTTTCCACAGCTTTCGTTAAGTTTTTTGCGGTTTCGTCTACCGTAGCCACCCTCCCTTTCATCCAACCACCTCAGTATCCATATAAGCTAACCCTTGTTTTAATTCATTGATTTTATTCACTAGCGGCTCAACTTGCTGTTTGACAGTCATTTGCAGCTCAGCCTTCAGATTCTCAATTTCTGCTGATTTAGCGCAGTTTTGCACATTTGCATCTAAAGCTACTAATTTTGTTGAAAAATCGCGAAACTGTTGTACCAATTCACCAATAGTTCCAGAAAGTCCGCTATCATTGTTTCTCGGAGGAGTCGATTTACCCTGTTCCGTCGTTGACACAGAATGGGCTTTAGATCGTGTGTTTTGACCAACGCCGGACATTGTTAAAATCGTAAATTGGTAATTCGGAAAGAAAGCTCGTAATCTAGGAAAGTATAGAACCGGATCAATTATTAAGAGCCAATAAATTTTGTAAATCCAAATTATTAATAATATCGAAAAGAAATATTGAATAACCCAATAGAAGCAAAAATAATCGTAAATAGGGCCATTAGTGATTAAAAGTAAAAATGAAATACCAGTCGATTAGTAAAAACAAGAGAAATTAGAAAAAAATCAATTGTAATTATACATGGTGTATAATAATACGTGACAAATATTGATTTGTCATTCAGCGAGAGCAAATAACAAGCGCGACTATACGCAAGCGCTGCAAGTGATGTTATGTTATTATATGAACTTTGGAATAATTTTATAGATTTTATTGTAAAAAAACATCAGACCAGACACAGTCTGGTACTATGTGCAAGTGATACATCGTTCCTTACATATGATGTAACAACAATTTTTACAGAAACCAGCAACTGAAGTCTAATTCATACTTGTTTGTGTCCGTCTGTAACAAATTGTTTGTAAGCCAGCAAAATTGGCTGCTAGAAGCTATCCATTTTTTGCAAACGGTTTATCTGCGTGAAAGTATAAATTCGGTTTTAGATGTGTTTAAAAAATAACACATGAATAAAGTTGAAGAGACTGATGAACGAAAAACCGGTAAAGAGCGAGACTAGACCGCTAATATTACTAATTAGAGTGCTCAAACTGTAGCTGTAGTACTCCTTAGAATAGGACAGGACGCCCCCAGGGTGATTCCACAGAACCATGATGTCACTCGCATTGTTCACATGTCTCTCGAAGTTGACCTCGTATGTGTATTGATTGCACGGTAAAAGACAACTTTCGCGACAGCGAGTATAGTTACGACCAACTTTGTCGTTCATAAGATGGAGATCAAACTTTTCCTGCAAATTCAAGAAGTTGCATAATTCTGTGTAGTTTGAAGCTAAATTTCTGTCAATGGTTTTGCACCCGGTTGCCCGACCGTACGTTTGCTGCACGCAGTCTATACTACACGAGAAAAAACCTTGGCGGCTTGGATGCTCGTCGCAAGGTCGCGATGGGAGATTCAGCCATTCACTATAACGGATTTTGATTTCAACGTAATAACCAGAATCTTCGTCTACTACTCGCGGTTTGTACACCTCCAGTTCCCGACCAACCATAAGTAAACCGACTTCGTTCAGATAGCTAGTAAACGCATTTTCAGCCATAGACGTCATCGGAAGAAATGTTCGAGCAAGGTCGCTGGCGTAACGCGGGTAAGGGCGGTAAATTAAACACGGACGGAGTCCAAACCAAAGTATCGGCTGTTTTAATGCTTCAGCGCTAAAACTGTCCGTTGCAATATAGTTCAGCAGGTGTTCAATAGTTTGAAAACGACTCGTTTGCATTATTAGATGAAAATTTTTGCTGCCTTCACGAGTGACGGGTCTTGAGAATTTTTTATAGTCCATTTCGACAATCAACATGGACAATAAGGAAAAGTAGTGAAATCCTTTCTCAGTGAAATTTAGTTGCATGAGTTTACTATCGTTTATCCAATTGCTGGGACAATAGAGGATATCAGGAATGGAACTTTGATTTAAACGAGTGTTTGCAATTTTGATAGCAGTTGGCTTGGCGCAATATTCTTGAATTGGAAACCAGCAGGTTAAGCAAAGGCAGAAAGCAGTGACAAAAACCATCAAAAGCCGCAACAAAAATGCCCCCTTTGATTTTGCACACGGTAGGGTTTCCATTTGAAATTGACTTAAATTTTGTTGTTAAATTTGTGTTATTAAGAGACTATAATCAAGTTTATAAACTAGTAGAAAAAACTTTCTTTGGATACAAGATACAAAAAATAAACAAAATGAGTAAATAAATGTGGGAATTGAAAATGTGTAACTACCATCCTAACCGTAGTTCAATTCATTGGTGTCAACAAAATGTGGCAAAGGCAAACAGAGCCCTGCTGGCGTGCTTACTGGTATTAAATGTTGTGCGTTAGCCAATTGATATTTCGAAAACAGAACTAACACGATCAATAATTTTAGAACGTAACCAGAAAAGCTTAAACAAATTATGAGCTACGCTGATCAGAGTCTTGTGTGATTAAAAATAAAACAAGCACGTTTTGCGAGTAAAGTTACACTTATTTTTGATAGATTTCGTTGAGACGTTCTTGCAGTGCTGAGGATATTCTTCGAATATAAAACGCGGCACTTAAAATTTTTTAAAGCCAGCATATCATGTCACGACAAACTAACTATCAATCTTAAGCTTGTTTTCTTGCTAACAGTGATAGTCAAAAAAGTTCCCATCGGACAAATACAGAACGCCAATTATAAAACATGATCACTATGGCCAACTTTAAAATTTGCATGTAAAACGGATCATTGTGGTACAAAAGGTCGTACGTAATGAGTCAGTGAGTCACTTTAAAAACAAATCTAATGTTTTATAATTATAAGTTTTGCAACCTCATTTGTTACATCACAATTTACAGTATGCTTAGTTCACAACACCTAAACGACTCACACGGTGGCGTCCATTGCGCGTAAGCCAGCTGCTGATGACGGTTAAGTCACCCGCTCACTCTGTTCTGTTATATACAGCGGAAAAGCGACCCCACTCTATCGCCGTGCAACTGCACGACTGCATATCAATTATGCTTCTTAAAAAAAATCTTGTTTTCAACGCGCTAATGAGCAGTCTACGGAACAATGTTGCGACAGGTTCTGTCCTTTTGCTTTAAACTTACTGTATGTAAGTCTACTTTTACTGTCTACTTGACAGTTACGCAAACGCAAGCAGGACGTCGCTGGCAAAAGATAGGTAAGGTTGGGTGTGTACTTACGTGCAGCATTACACACGCCCACACACACACTGTGTTATTTGTTGACCTGCCAGCAAATTAACACAGGAATAATTGCATTTGTGTGCTTTTGCTGCACACAGCTACACTATAGTATATACGCGGCGGCTGAGGCAGCCGCGTAAAAATAAAAATGTAGAAGATGCCTTCACTTACCATGACTTTATTGTCACTTCTTCACGGAAATTTTGACATACATACAGCCTGTATGATACAGGCAAACGTGTATCTTTCGGATCGGCGAAGTAATTGCCAACATGGCAAAACTGCAACTTGATATGTACTTTTTCCCGCTCAACCTTATTTCTGTTTTATATCTAAAAGTCGGCTTATCCGAAATAAAAGAAAAATTTTCAGTTTGGCAAACGGCTAAATGGCTAAAAAATAACAGCTGTTTTGCTGGTGTTTCCATTTTCCTAAAAACGACAAATAAAATATCGGACGACACCTCTGCTGTTCTTGTGTCCATTTGATTGTCAGTAAACCGTACTCAGCACTAGATTTATAACTTTCATGCTACACATACACTTTGTTGTAAAAAGTTGCACCACTTGAGAAAACGATACATGTGGTTTCGTTACGAAATAAATCTAATTTTACCCTCTATAGTACGGCAAGTAGTCGACATAAGTGGCGCTGCTTTTTCCTACCGTCGCCTCAATGACGACAGGTCTCTAATTTGGCATTCTGTTTATTAGAATGCGTGTTGTGACATAATTTTATGCTGGTTTATACGTCCCTTAACCCTTTCCTTCATGAATTTTTCTAAATTGCACAAACTAAAGTCCAAGCTGTGTTTGGGATTTGATTCGCTGCCACAGACTGGGCATGCTTCCCAGTGACAACCTTGTGGCAGTACTGTAACGCCAGACCACTCGGCCACCAGCTCGTTTTATCGGATGCCTAAGGTATCCTCATGAAGGGCATGATTTTCTAAAACATCAGGCCGAAAGGTTTCACTAGTAGGAGATACTGCTAGTTGTTGCTCTGCAGCAACATTATGAATGAAAGGGTTAAGGTAAAACGTTCATATGGTCGGAATTGGATTGATTACCAAGCTCATGTTTATACAAGCTTTTAAACCAGGTTTTGGATATGAAATTTACTTAACAAGATTCAAAAATGAAAATTATATGAAAGCATATACGAAACTTGGACTCCGATCCCACGACCTTGAAATCGAACGAGGTTGTTGGGACAGAAGGGCAACTCTTCGGATTAAAAAAGATAGACGTATTTGTCGGGTTTGTGATATGAATGAAGTCGAAGATGAGGTTTATTTGCTACTTGTCTGTCCTTTCTATTTGGACTTGCGGCAAAACATAAGAAATTTTGCCTCCAAAGCAATTTTTGCTTCAAAAAATATCTAAATTTATTTAATTTTTGCGACGGTCAAAGTACTATAATAGAAATGAGACTTGAACTTTTATTGATAATTTTTGTTCCTTCTAGAGAAGGAACTATTGTTTTGAAACTAACTGTTCGCAGCGTTAAACGCTGCTGAGCAGGCTGCATAGCCTGTATGTTTTGTGTGTGTTTTCAGCCTGGGAGTTGGCTGCTGATTTTTGTCTGCGTATATCCATGAAAATCAATAATCGATGCAGAGTGTTTTGGTGTAACTTTTTCAGCCTCGGCACCGTAATGTTTCACCAGGACTATATAAGAGACCCTGGATAACACTGTTTATCGCTTCTTGGAGCTGATGTGCTCAGCTCAGATCAAAGCGTAATTGGGGCCGAATGGCTCGCTGCAGCGGGATGCTTAACATCCTGCAGCACTTTTTTGTAAATGTATATACGTGGTTAGGATAGTTTAAGAAAGTAGGTGGTACATAGTTTAGGATACGCAGTGCAATTTAGAATAAGCTAGGTAATAGGGTAAGTACCTAAGTTACGCAGTGTAGCCGTAGCGTACAGTAGATACAATTCAATTAAACTTGAAAGGTAGACACCGGGGAAGGAACATTGCCCTTTTGGGGCCTACTTGTTTGCTTGTGCCTTGTTGTAACTGACTGTTCTGCAGCTTTTACTCATGTTTGTTATTACTAGCATAGTATGTTCCTGTTAGGAATGATATGTATGCAGCTCTTTAAATAAACTAAACTAAACATATACATCGGAGCTGGCTAGCTGTAGCTAGCCTGCACTAGGATATCTGACTACTGTTGCATTTCTGCCTGTTGTGCAGCCTTACAAGTCTTAGAATTGTATCAATTGTAAATATAACGAGCTCTTCTTTTGAGTGAGGAGCTGTTACATTGTGACGTCTGAGTTGCAATATTTCGGAGGAAAAATTCAACGCTGCCCCTTTTCGTGGATACAATTATGTTAAATACCTATTTCTGCACATATTTATTGCTGATTAGCTCCAAAGTTTTTACTCTACAGCCTCAGCCCTACAGCCCTTGTACATACTATATTCCAAAAGTGCAATTAACACGTATCTCTTGCTCACTGTGTTAATTGCACTGTAAAAATTGGCAGTTCACTGTGATGAAAAATTCATAGATCGTTTTAGACTTAGTTTTGTTTAATTTACTCACTATCATCGGTTTTTGCACTTTTGTTTAAATTGCCCACTATGATCGACTATTCCAAGACTTTATTATCATGAAAAAGTTTTTTTGATAACAACGGTGCACACGAAATCAACTTTGAAAGCAACTCGCAGCTAGAAAAACATCGCAGCTTGCCATGTAAAAATTATTGGTTTTAAAATTTTCAGTACCGCGTTTTATTTTTACGCGGCCCCTTGAGGGGCCGCGTATATACCATATTCAGATTCTCCTTCTCCTATGTTGTTCCGGGTAGGTCAGTTTTCTGGTGTTAATTAACACTAGAAAGGCAGGTACCTCCCGTCTTCTCACTACCTATGCATCTACCTAATTTGAGAGACAATTTTCGCATTGAACAGCAAAACTGAAAGCGCCGGAACGGGATCGAACCAATAACATTTTGATTCGGAATCCATGCTCAACCAAATGAGCCAACCGGTCGCTGATAACACAGCATCTATTAAACAACAAACATTTGTCATAGAGCTAATCAGCAGAGCAACTGGATCAGCAAAACGGCTATATGTGATGTTATCTGGAACGTTTTATCAAATTGCTCAATTCAATTGTCACTATTCAAATTAGGCATGGGCACGTTGCCTGTATTTGTAAACGTTTAAACGCTCGCGTTTACAGGTGAGAAAACGCATTTAAGGGGGTAATTGCGTTTTTAGGTGTTTTTTTGAAAGGCCATAGCTCAGCGTTTACAAATTCAAATCACAAGCGGTCTTTTGCATTAGGTAGAACAATATCATTCCTAAATGTATGCCATGTATTGAAATTTGACCTGTGATTTTGTTTCCAGTATAAGCGACTAAAGAAAGGTCCTTTCCAAAATGTTACAATTTTTTACAAAAAGTTTGCGCCACAGCTCTGAATCATACGATTACCTGTTGGGGCTAAAAGTTGGTAAGGTTTTTCACATGTTTAAAAT
This sequence comes from Trissonchulus sp. WLG1_4, assembly GCA_030248245.1. Classification (NCBI taxonomy): domain Eukaryota; kingdom Metazoa; phylum Nematoda; class Enoplea; order Enoplida; family Ironidae; genus Trissonchulus; species Trissonchulus sp. WLG1_4. Next base: position 11,032 of record JASANF010009698.1, read on the forward strand.
CCCCAGGCATGTCCCCCACTTTTTTAATAACTAGTCAATTTACTGAGAAAATAGCTGAAAAGCAAACGCACCGAAAATTTAAGATATTTTCTTGTAATTAAAACCCTCTAAAAATGTCCACAGGTGAAATTTCGAAAAAGTGAGAGACATGCCTGGGGATTTTGACCTTTACAGTGCTGTCCCAAAAATTTATGCTCAGGCGTCACTTATAACTTGAGTACTGGTGGCGCAAAGTTTACATAGAAATCAGAAAAACCTCGAAAACGCAACTACCACCTTAAACGTTTAAACGCGTTTTCCAGTTGTAAACATTTTTTGAGATCAGTACCATGCATCAGTATCAGATACAACAAATGTTGTACTCTATTGCTAGCCTTCAATTATGGCAAGCGCACGACTTTTGTGTTAATACTCAAGGGGCAGGTACATGCCTGAGCGATGGCGCAATTTTTTCACAAATTCTCAACTTTGAGCGCATATAACGCAAAAACGGTGCGTCCTAGACAATTAATCGGCTGACTATGTTTTGTGCACCATTCATTTCTCTATCGAATGGTGGTTTCGCGATCTCTCTACGATGCACGTAACTCGAGCAATGATCAAAAAACTAGAAGGTGTCAGAATCGGGCTGCCTGGCGCGAGATGCTCTGGGCATTAAAGGGTTAAACGTTTAAACGGTTAAACAAGTTAGCGGTTAAACGTTTAAACAGTTTAACAAGTAAACTTAAACGTTTAAACGGTTGAACAAGTAAGCAAGAGTACATAATAGCGTCTCACTCTATGTAGAAGAAGACTGAGACACTCTCCAGCCTGCCTGTGTTCTAGCACAGGCAGATGCGCTGGTCGTTTTCAGGCTACATGTTGACATTCTGTGCAACATGTGGCTGGCCGATCAGAAGCGAGCTCCTATTCTCTGATTGGCAGACCCATGTGCACGTGCTCCAATCATAAAAGGATAGAGATAAAAGGTTAATAACTAATTATTCATTTATAGTATGCTTGCAAAAGTTTGCAAATACCTTTGGGGATATTTTGGCAAACTTTCAGCGAAATTGATTGACAAACTTTTAAGAAATTGAGAAAAGTTTATATCTCAATAGTTTCTCAATCAATTTCGGTGAAAGTTTACCAAAATATCTCTAAAGGTATTTGCAAACCTTTTTTAATGTTTTTGCAAGCAGACTATGAATAAATAATGAGTTATTAAGCTTTTAACCCTATCTTAATGCTTATCAACGCATCAGCGATTATATACGAAAGTGTGTTACGCAGAGAATCTACGCTAGAGAAATCTACTGAGTGGCCAGCCACATGCTGCACAGAATGTCAACATGTAGCCTGAAAACGACCAGCGCATCTGCCTGTGCTAGAACACAGGCAGGCTGGGGAGTGTCTCACTCTTCTTCTATATAGAGTGAGACGCTACTATGTACTCTTGATGTAAGCGTTTAAACGTTTAAACGTTTAAACGTTTAAACGTTTAACCGCGTTTAAACAACGTTTAAACGTACTAAATGTTAAACGGTTCAAAAACCGCGTTATTTGAACCCGCAAACGTTTAAACGGTTCCAAACCGTATTTCCGTTTCCAAACCGTAAGGTACGTATTTCTTTTGAATTTAAAATAGGCGTCTAGATTTTCCACAATTTATCATTATTGCTGTGACCACTTCGCAGTTTCCGCTCAGTTTCAGAGTTAGACAGGCAAGCAATATACTACTTTTATATTTCGTGATAAATATTCGCTGGACATGCAAAATGCAAATCGCTATTAACATTTTAGGAAGTGTTTAAACTGAGCTTTTTACGTTGTTTCGTTACAAATTCTATTTTGACTTTTAAAATTAAAGCAAATAGTCGTAGAAGTCATTTTACTAAAAAAAGTATAAGTGGCGCAGGTTTTTCGTGTCATTCTTTAGCTGTTCAGCAGTTAACAAAGCTTGAGTATTTTTTCGATTTTTTCAGTTTTCTGTCTCTTTATTAGCTCCTTTTTTTCCGCTGCCCCATTTGTTGAAAAAAAGCTGGAACAGCGGAAAAACAACTTTTAGCTGCTGAACAACAAAAAAAAGCTAAAGTTGCCACGATTACCGATTAGCTAGTGTCTAGTGTCTGCCATACTTATCGGCTACTTTACAGTTGTTGCAGCTTTTAGCTGCAGCCGCCTCGGCAGCGGCAAGTTTTTTTACAGTTTTTTCCTGCCGTCGCCTCAGCGACGGCAGGTTCTTCACTTACTTCTCTGTTTCGTAAAATACGTGCTGTGACACGTATTTTTATGCAGGTTTGTACGTATAGTACATTTATGCGTACATATGCGTATAAGCTGGCCAGCTATTTATACATAGCTAGTCTGCACTTGGCTGGCCAACTTTTGTTGCTTTCAGTGCTCTGTTGCTCAACTAACATGAAGATCAGATTTCGAAACAGTCACCATACGCCAAATTGCACCGAACAAATGATGAAAAACGCAGTGACCCTCTAAATTTAAACCGTCAAAAAACAAAAATACACAAAAAATACCCAGCTCTTACTCGGTTCTACAGTGACAGTAGTTTGGCTTTACAGAATATGCCGTAATATTTAGTTAGCTAGTAATAAACTGACAACGTTAATGTAGAAATGTTAAATCGAATACCTGCCTAAGTTCCACATTTGTATATTATTAAGGCGACCTATGAGTAGTATGGGTGCATCGTGCACTACTTAGTCGCTTAATACACTGTTTAGTTTACATTTAACCATTTTATCATAATAAAAATGAAATTTTTAGTGAATATGCGGTTCGTAATGTCAAAAATATTCTTGATGATTTCAGAATTTCCAATTTTTAAACCCTTGCTGACCCGCCAGTTTTGTAATTTTAGGTGATTTTAGCACCAGTTTTACATCCAATGCCATTCTGATTAAACAATTATCACAGTTTCTCAACAAAATATGATAATATGTATCGTTTTTTGCGTTAAAGTTGCAATTAAGCCAAATTTAACACGTTTAAAAAATCGATTAGTCATTACCCCTGAATTTTTTTCCTGGCAACGCCACTGGTAAGAGCTAGGAGGGACTATCTGGCATTAAGGTGGCGCTCCAGATAACTTCCATGACTATGTTATCTTAGGTCGACGTAGGTTCTAGCTAGAAGAACTTTCGTTTAAATATATTAAAGCCTTATACAAAGCTCGGTTTTTGAGTAAGGGCCTTCTCCAAAATGGATTTAGCGGATCCGGATTTAGCTAAATCCTGCATTTTGGATAAGCATTTAGGATTTAACTTGCCTGCTGGATTTAGCCGATTTATCAGATTTAGCGTGCGCTAAATCCGATCCTTATCCAAAATTCCCATCGGATTTAGCATGCTGGCGGATTTAAATTAAATCCTAAATCCTATCAGGAATAAGTTGTACATTACTGGAGAATAGCTGGAGAATAAGCTATTCTCAAACCTTGGTTAGTGCAATAATGTTCGTTATTCTTCAGCTATTCCTGAGCTATTCCATAACTATTCTTGAGCTATTCTCCAACTTCGAGAATAACTATTCTCGAGCTTAAATATTGGTGCAATGAAAACTTATTTTATTCCTGAGCTATTCTCGAGCTATTCCTATTCTTGAGCTATTCTTTGTTGGTGCAATCCGGTGTATAACGTAGTTTCTCCAAAAAATATTGCAAATTTACACAAAAACTAGAATTATCAGATAGACTTGAGGTCAATTCATCGGATATAGGGATATACGGTCAAGAGCGAAATCTATACTTTGAGGCGAATTGCCTTATGGAAAAACCAAATTTTAGCTAAATTTAAGCATGCAAACAGAATGAAGCAGGGCGTCGCCACAAGTTTTGGCGTTCCGCGGTGCAACTTATCCAAAATTCATTTTTCTGAATCCGCTAAATCCGTGGATTTAAAATTACACGCATTTTATAGCCGAGTTAAATCCTCGTAAAATTAGGATTTATCGGATTTAGCATGTGGGTGGCCCTCACGTTTTCGTTTATAACTTTCGACTGCCTTAACCGTTTTGGGTGTGCAATACATCATTCGAAAGCTCATCAATTAGGCTTTTTAATGATGTCAATTTTCAAAAGTTACACTTCATTGCTGTTTAACAAGCAGGCCCCAAAAGGGGCAAGGTTCCTTTGTTGAGTGCAAAATCCATATTTGTCACCCATTTCGCCAAAATCAGCTTCGCCTTCAATGTGCATTGCGATTTTAGAAATTATGATTATTTGCTACAGTTTCTTAATTTACATATATCAACGCTTACATAAATATATCAGTTACTGTGAAAAATTTGGGCAGAAACATGTAACAGTTGCCGAAAGTACTTATGATTTCAGCCAGCACTAGTGTACTTTGTTGACAAAAATTTTAGTTCAAAACAGACTTTGAAGACAACAGTAACTAACAACTTTTTTGAAAAAAAAAACAACTGTGGGGGTCGAACCCATGCAGTCATAACACAATCCTCTTATAGTAGCGCCTCTGACCACTCGGCCACGCTTCGGCAATTACTGTTTATGTTAAATTGCTACTGCTCTGGAGAAAAACTTGACTGATCTGAGAGCTCAATCATTCAAATATTCAAAATATAGTTATATATATTTTTTAATAATAATAAACCTACATTAACTTTGCTTCTTGCTAACTGAAGTACCTACTAGAGGTTATGCCACATTTTTTATTTAAGTGGAAGTTTGAAACTGGAAAACAGACAGTTGTCTAGACAGTCACGTGAATTGCGTATGTACCTATTTTGTCTGAAACATTAGCATGCGCAAAAAATTTTAATCAACAAAAATTACAATTTAAGACCTCTAAAAAGTGTTGTTTATAATTGTTTCATTTAAAATTGTGAAAAACGCCGTTTTCAAAAAAAAAGGAGAGTCAGCTCCCATACTGACTTTACGTGTTAATCATATCAGCATAACAGCATGTGGCTGCTATATTTACACTACGCAGAGTTGGTTTCAAAACAATAGTTCCTTCTCTAGAAGGAACAAAAATACGGCCTAAACTATTTTACAATGCAATCATTGAAGTTATTTTCTAAATTTTTTTGAAACAAAACGACTGGAATGAAAGTGCGCGCCACATACAATTCATAAATCTTCATTATATATAACGAATATTATGTGAAAGGTGTGATACCTTGCTCAGTACTCAGTAGGCATATCCGCCAATCAAAATGGTGTGGACTGTGGACATTGCACGCGATCCAGCACAACCAATACCGATGCCAAAATGACAAGCCTACTAGTGACAAAAGTGCGATAATTTTTATTGTGTTGGTATTATTATCCTATTTGCTGAGCTTTCCTCAGTTTTTTGCGTTAAAAATCTATGTAATTAAATTCTTGTACAAGTTGTAACACTGCTAGAGTTTATAAATCCCTATACAGTGGGAAATCAGGGCAATTGTGGTAGTCCAACGGATAAACTTTTTCACGTCCGCTCACCTGAAATGTGTCGACTCGGCACAAGTCAGCAACCTGATTTACACATTCGAAACGACTGTTTGAGCAAATTAAATTTTTTGTTTTAGTTAATTTTTTTGTACATTGACTGAATGTTACGAATATGGGATCACAGTCAGATAATTTGTTTTAGTTTTATAAATTTTGATATTTTCCGGTGTTTTTGTTGATTTTTTTACCGTAACGGCGGAAATTGCAAAGCAAGTATATTAACAGAAGCAAGCCAGCAATGCAATTAATATGTAGGAAAAATGTAGGTGACGGCAGGGGGTAGCCAGGGAGGGGGGAATGGGGGAATGTTCCCCCCCCCCCCCGAAATTTTTCCGACTGAAATTGTAGGTAGACAAGGTTCCCCCTTTGGTGTTTAAGGTCCGGCCGGAAAAATTTCCGATACGTCTCCAATTGACCAAATTTGGCCAAAAAAATCAAAACTTTCCAATTTTTTTTCTGGGGGCTGACGCCCCCAAACCCTTGCAACTCTGTGGCTTTGTGTTCCTTGCCTTTATCTTGTATGAAAGCATGTGCATGTGCATATTAGTTGCATTGTGCACTATGTATTTGCTTAATACACTGTTTATTGTATCGTTTCGGCTGTTTTATTGTTACGAAAATGACTTTTAGTAAATTTACAGGAATGTCAGAGAATTTTGGAAAACTTGATGATTTTCTAGTTTCTGAAACGTCGCTAGTCATCATTTTATTTTTAATAATTTTCAGTGTTTTGAGCTCCTATTTTA
>JASANF010009699.1:0-62686 GCA_030248245.1 Trissonchulus sp. WLG1_4
ATATAACGTATTATTAGCGTTTTCGGAAGCTGACGGTTACGAATGATTTGCGCGAATAGGGTGCAGAAAGCGCTAATGTGTCATGGGGCTGGCTATTCTGATCGCTCTTGTCCACCAACTTTAACAAGTTGAATTTTTCCTATTCACAGCAAACTTGTCCATTATCTTTAACGAGCGAAATTGCATTTTTCCGCTTTAGAACCTCCTATTCTAACCTGAGTGATGCCCAATATGTGCTAAAAATCGCCACAGCTATTGCCGGCTGTTTTAGACAAATCCGTGTATAATAATTGGCTATAGCCGAATTGCCGTTTCTCCGAGGCATCTATAAAACCGTGATACATGGGGAACTTACCTAATCGTATGATTCAGAGCTGTGGCGCAAACTTTTAGTGAAAAAATCCTAATCTTTTGGAAAGGACCTTTCTTTAGCTGTTTGTACTGGAAAGAAAATCAAAGGTTAAGTTTCAATGCATGGCATACATCAGCGCCTATTAGCACCTTCGATAGCGCTTATAGCGCAAATAGCACTCTCAAAAAGCGCTATAGTGCATATAGCCGTTCGATAGCGCAAACGTCACTTCCAAAAAGCGCTATAGCGCAAATAGCAAATTCGATAGCGCTTATAGGGCAACTAGAGGTTATAGCGCATGGCTATAGCAGAAATAGGCTATTTCGTGTTGACAGGCGTTCATTATTCCTCGACCCGTCTGCCAGCTCGCGTTCCCCCGTGTCGCCGTGCGCCCGGTCTAGCCGCTGTCCACCCCCCCCCAGTCGCTCGCGCTAGCCGGCGCCCTTGCCTCTCGGTTCTCCCGCTAACCTGTCCGCTCCAGGTTCGGCTGTGTTCCCCGTCGCCGTGATGCTTCCCCGGTCTGTCGTCTAGCTAGAACCGTCCAGCCCAGCTCCGTGTCCGCCGTCTCCGCCCTGCCCTCCCTTTGCCCATTGCCAGTCTCCACCAGTCCGCCGCCGGTGTCCACGTCCAAACGCGCTGAGGTCCGTCAGTTCAGGCCGATCGAGCCCCGCCCGCCGTCCGTCTATCCGCCAGCCTCAGTTCACCAGCCAGGACTTATCGTGTTAGTTACTCCCCCCGCTGTCCTTAGCATTGTAGTTGTAGTTTCTAGCCTGACCCTATAGGACAGATCCGTAGGATAGCCAGTAGACCGGTTGAGTTTGTGAGTTGATCAGTGTTGTCGATCTATTTAGCCTAGACAGGGTCAGGGTAGAAGAGTGCCGATTCCAGGATAGGGTTTTTTTAGGTTATTACCGTGTGTCCGTTCCGAGTCCGAGTCCATTACGTTGTGTCCTTAGCGGTTTCCGAGTTTGTCATTGCGTATTACGCGAGTTATTTATGTTTGTAGCATTAGCTACGATTTATTGCTCGGTTATTTGTGCTATCTCTTTCAGGTTACGTATAGTTACACGAGTCACACACAGTTTTTAATACGACTTAGAGTTTCGAGTTGACAGTCAAAAAGTAAAGGGGAAGTTTTGTTCTTGAGATAACACTGAGAAGTTGATTTGTTAGTTGTCCCCTGACACCAAAAAAGCAGGCGTCAGAGTTGAGCTAGGCTTTTGAAACAAAAACAACCCCTTTTGCGTTTGTTCCTCGTCATTCCGGTTCAGCCGGTCTTAGAAACCATCGTAGGTTGAGCAATTGCAACCTGGTTCGGTTCAGCACTAGCGTCACAGTCACCACCTGACCCCTCTATAGGGTCTTCTGCTTCTGCAGCAGACTCCTCCTGCGACACTTCCGAGTCAAACTCAGCTGCATTTGCACATCCATTACTTTCGGTCTCGCGTAAACTGCGAACAAGGTGTCCTGCTTCGTTGCACTCATAGCAGCAAACTTTCCCATTTTTCAAGGGCACATTAACTCGGTTGCCCACAGGACGGGAGCGATTATCCCCCCTTACCGCTGGCTTCACACGTGGACTTCGGTAGGCCTTGTGCTTTCGTTGACGCCTCGCCCACCTGTATCGTGCCTTCGTAGGCCAGTTCAGGCAATGCAGGTGATGCCGCATGACAGCGTAGGCTTCGTCTACGTTCTGGACAGAGAGAAACCGTGCCTCGTCTCTGCTTTCGGGGCCAGCGAAAAAGCAGAGATGACCACTGAGAAGCATGCGCCCAGCTTTCCGCTCAGCCAACACAGGACCTTCTAAGCTTACCCCAGTTACAGCGACCGCCCGGCGGCCTTTAGTACTGAAATGGGAAAAACAGGAGGGGATGGTAAGAGCAAACCAAGCTCCTAGCGTTGCCCCCAGTTGAAAACCTGGCTAAAGGCCTATTCACACGAGGACGCATTTTGCTCCATGGCGTACGAAATGGCGCATGAGAGGGCGCATGAGCGGGCGCATGAGCGGGCTCATGAGCGGGCGCACACGCACACTTGCATACTGCATTGTGTGAAATAATGCAGCAGGCAGTGAGAAAATGGAGTACGCCCGCTCGTGCGCCCGCTCATGCGCCCGCTCATGCGCCCGCTCATGCGCCCGCTCATGCGCCCTCTCATGCGCCCGCTCATGCGCCCTCGTGTGAATACTGAATAGGCCTTAAGGCGCGGATTTTGAATCGCCCATGTCGGCTGTTCCTGTCGCTTCATCCTTTGAGCAATATGTTTAGTCGAAAAGAGGGTGCTATGGGCAGAGTAAAAACTGACCCAAGCCACCGAGCTACCTATCTGAGGCAATCCGCTGGCTCTCAATAATGAAAAAGGAGCCACGCTTTCTTACAACTTTGTTGCGGATTTGAGCTGCGCGCCCCTTTTACATTCGGTAAACAAATACGTTTATTCAGCATGGTCAGACACGACCCGTACATACTAAACAAAACCGAACAACTCACTGACAAAATACAGTCGTTTTCAAATGAAATTAGATTTGCCCGACGCCATTTCATCATCCGACGCGTCGGATTGCAGCATCGGTCACGTCGGATGAGATCATCCGACGCGTCGGGTTTCATCACCGAGGCCGTCGGATGACATCATCCGACGGGCCTGGCTGGGCGTCGGATTGCATCATAGAGTTGGAAATTGGAGAGCTTGCAGGCAAAATTTATAAGGGTGACTCCTCAAAGAGTTATGTTGATTAATAGATGTTTTCTTGAAATATAAGGTAAATTTACGTACTGAATTCTGATTTTTATTAGTTAAAGAAGCTAAACAATAAAATAAGGTAGCATTCATAATTTGCACTGAAGCAGCCACCCCTATTCAAAACTTTAGATCTGAACTTTGACAGCTAATTAATCACTGGCTGGCAAAACTCTAGGGGTGGATTTCACAAAGGTGGTTTTACTAAACCATGGTTTTACGTACGTTTTTATATGATTTGCACATAATTTCATTACGAAATATCTCCCGATTCGTTACGAATGTCGTGGATTTTCCTAAACCATGGTTTTAGCGCAGTTGAAATTTGAAACCTGCTACGCAGCAGGTCTCTGTTTTGCTGAAATTTCAGCTGAGCTAAAACCATGGTTTAAGAAAATCTAAGAAATTCGTGACGAATCAGGAGATATTTCGTAATGAAATTATGTGCAAATCATATCAAAACGAACGTAAAACTATGGTTTAGTAAAACCACCTCTGTGAAATCCACCCCTAGGGTCGGATTGGATAACCGAGGGACGGCGTCGGATTGCATAACCGAGGGCGTCGGATGACATCACCCGACGCGTCGGTTGACATCACCCGACGCGTCGGATGACATCATCCGACGCGTCCGATTTCATCACTAATCCCGACGCCTAGAATCTATTTTCATTTGAAACCGACTGTAATACGAGCAGGAACAAAGCAAAGCTCAATGCAAAATGGCGTGTTTTATAGCCATAATATTATCACTCCGTGAAATGAACCTGCTGCGCAGCAAATAATCATCGCTGAGCTAAAATTCAGTTAATCGATTTAGTTTAATCCCAACTAAATTGCAGCTAAGCACTCGGTGACAACAACGGCCGAGCAACTGACAAGGGGTGTCAGATGATGGAGTAACACCAAGGTGATGATGAACATGGGGTGATGGAGATGATGATGGATGATGGTGGATGGGGTGATGAAAGGTGATTGACCGGAAATACGCGGCACGCAAAACGACGCGGAAAACACAGGCGATTACGCATGACTGTTTCAGACTGTGTTGGGTGATTGGAAGCGGTCAATGTACAAAGGGCGTCAGCCACGGGGTGACGGGAAATTTGAATTATTTGAATCAAAATTAAACAGGACATGTGTCAGAAATAAGAATAGCCCTAAAAAACAGACATTAGAAAACATGATGGCTACGGCTACTATAAATAACTGGGTAGAAACAAAAAGCTCTGAGTCGGTTTTGGAGATATAGGAGGATTTCAAAGGCCAGCATGAAAGCAGCTGAAATAATCTAATCAAATGGCCGGTTGAAGTGACCGGATTTTTAGGCAGATCTAGCTAGACGTTAGGGGTAAAGAGACTATAATTTCCTTTAACTACACCACAAGGCACACAGAGCATTTTCGTTTCGCTGTAATATTTCAATAGTAAGACTAGCTACCACTTTGACTTACATACTGAACTGTAAGCTAAAGGAGTCGGTATCTGGTCTTAACTTTGGGATTTATCATTGATCAAAACATGCTTGTAGTCAGTTTTGAATCTCGTTTTAGAAAATTGTAGCCATTTTTATCTTAGTTTCTGTGTAAATGCTCTAAGAAAATGTTTTGAAAATAATCTCATGTAAAAAAACTAAGATCTGGAACTAACAACTTAATTGCTACGGTAAAGGGAAGTGAGCTGATGACTGTTAACCAAGGCCGCAGATTTGCGCTACCGGTTAATTCAATTCAAGTGTACTCAATCTCCACTCGACCGTACAAGCTTTGAAAAAACTCAAGTGCCATTAGAGTAATTTACAATTATTCTATTACAAAAACCCAACACAAAAAGCGAAGAAGCGATGAGGGAGGATTGATCAGCTCTTGTAACGTCAAGCGACCAAACCAAATACATTTGTTGCCCAAAGTCTTTCATACTTTTAAACATTCTGCTTGACAGTGGCCTGGCTGGGCCGACTCTGTAAAGACAGATCAGTGCCAGGTTAGTTTACGTGCCAAATAAACCAGTAGAAGAACTAGATGTTATGGGCAAATGACACTGTTTTGGTTTTATTATCTATTAAACATTTTTATTCCGCCTTGAGGCGGAATATTTGGAATTGTTTCGTAGCACCAAGAGTACATGCTTGGTGCTACCAGCCACTCCTGGGCCTATCTTCAACATAGGCCTAGTATATGGCAGTCTTTTTGTTCCTTCTAGAGAAGGAACTATTGTTTTGAAATCAACTCTGCATAGTGTAAAAGTAGCAGCCTCATGTTGTCTAGCGTATATGACTAACACGTAAAGTCAGTATGGGAACCGACTGCTCTTTTTTTTGAAAACCGGTGTTTTTTTACTATTTTCAATGAAATAATGGTCACGACATTTTTGCCTAGGCATTGAATTGTCATTGTACTAAAATTTTGTGATTTAAAAAACTTTCGTATACACATGCTAATCACGTGATCGTACTTTCCTTCTACATAGTCATAGCTGAACATCGTTAAATATCGAACTGGTGTGGTCGAGTGGTCAAAAGCGCTAGTTCAGAATTTGTTGATGTGTACTTCGAGGGATCGACCCTCATATGATGAATTTTTTGCAAAATATTTATTTGGATTTTGTTTTACCCAAAAACTGTTTTGATATGAGATTGTTTTATCAAGGAAAGCGATAGCGTCGTCGAGTTGGCAAGTAGTTGCAATTATGGCATGTGTTTTCGACATGAGCATTGAAACTGAATAGATCAACTGTACACAGGTATTTGTGCGAAGCTGAAATCTCGTAGGTAAAATGAGCAGAATTTTTACTCAGCGAAGGAACCTTGCCCCTTTTGGGGCCTGCTTGTTTTTCTGCCAATGGGTGCCTAAAACTGTAAAACTAACTTAAATTTTAAAACAAATTAAATTAACAATGTACATACGTAAAGAAACCTTACGTCTAATTTAAAATATTTTACTACGTAAACTTTATTTTTTGGCGGAATTTTATTTTTCTGCCTCGCCCCCCTTGATTGTCTGGGACTTGAAGGACAACGGTTGAATTGGCTGGCCAATCCAATATGCATGCAAATTAGTTTAAAACTATGAACCAATCGGCATTGCTCATGTCTACGTACATAAAAAGTTGGCCAGTCGGTTTCTTTGCTATGGGCGGAACAATTGCATGATAATGCAAATTAGTTTTCATGTTGTTGTAAGTCTGTAGTGGTCAGTGGATTAGTCAGTTTGTGGCCGTATGCGTTTAATGTGGAGTTAGTAGTCAGCACAGGCAGCAATCTCACGCCGTCTGAGCGGACAGTCTAATCTACATAATGGGTAAATCCACCCAAAATAAGCCGAATGATCGGATTTCGACAAATAATTCATCAAGTTGCTCTTTGAGTCTCTATAGCTGCAATAGCTGCAAATAAACAGAAAGTTTTAGTGATATACATACAGTTTTGATTGTATATGTACCTAAAGGCGTACATATGTATTCTACGTATTTTGAACAACTTCGGTGATTCATGTTAGCAACTTCTATACAGGCTTCGCTCATTATTGGCCTAACATGATAGTCTATCTTTATAAATTACTGAAATAAATAGACAAAATTAACTTGAAGCTGAAATTTTAATGCCATAATAACCTCTACTTATTTATGCAAAACTGAAAGCTTGTGTTCTTTCTGAGAAATTGGTAACACAGCCAAAAATTGTGTCGAGTGAGTGAGTCGACATTGAGTGAGTCCGCTTCGGACAAACGGTGACATAATTGCTATTGCTATGGAGCTGGCTAATAACCAGTGGCCCAACAGTGACGTTACCTTGGAATACGCAGTAGATACTTCATACACTATCCGTAATGATATCCGTAGTCCGAGATATCCGTAATGTAAGCAACACACGAGTTAGCTTCGACCCAAAATAGACCCTGATGTGAATAATATTAGTATATGTACTTTTTTAACCCTAAAGTGACTGATTCGTTGTGCTTTTTACGCCACCACGGCGGAATTTGCCCCTTTTAGGGGCCTACTTGTTTACTTAGGGTCACTTTACACTTTTGTACGTATATTGGGACTTACGGTCGAACGGATGACAGAGACAAACAACTGGTATTGTCACATGGCCTCTATGTAATTAACCGTTTTACAAATCTCTGATGTGTGCTGTAGTGTTTGTGACCGGCCGCGAAAGCAGCCGGCCGGCCGGTAAAAGCCGGCCGGCCGGCCGGAACGGCAGAATTTTTGGATAAAACCAGTCCAGAGTGTCATTTCGGCATAAACTTAGCCTGCCAGGTTTGTTATGCCGGCCTAATTTTGTCAGTCGGTTGAATCTGGCTGGCTGGCCGGTGTTTTTAACCGGCCGGCCGGCCGATTTTGACCGGCCGGCCGAAAATTCCGGCCGGTCACAAACACTAGTGTGCTGCTCCTGTAATGGCTTTTTCTAAGAGTGCAGTCAGAGATTTGTTGCACTCTGAACACACCGTAAGCATTGGCGAATTCGACGCAGCGTGCACTCAAAGATTTGTCGCACGCTTGCTAGAAGTAAGAAAGAACCTTAAAAAGAACGGACAGAATCGAACCGTTGCGCGCCAAATCATCAAGATCCTCAGTCATCCATCTTAACCACTTGACCACGGCTGCTTCAGGACCAGTTAGTTAAAACCCAAGTTGTGATAAAATTACTGTGCGTACAGTGTGAAGGACTGTTGTAGTCTCCTTTTAGTTACATAGGCTTGTTCATACCACTGACTTACCCGTTACGGCTCAATAATAATGTCATTTATTAATTATTCTGCTCAATAACTTCTAACTCTAGCTACATAAATTCTAACTCAATAATGCTGTGTTTAAACAGTTGCCATCCAAAGTAGCGTAGCCGAGTGGTGTACGGTCCTGACTCTGGAGTCTGGAACTGGCAGTCAGATGTGCGTGGGTTCGAATCCCACCGCTACCAGTACTTTTTGTTTTTTTACCTGTGTTAAGGCCATGTGACAAGTCTGTTGTAGCATGGCTAGCACTGACACTCAGATATTAGTCTGCAACTCTTCTTGGAAAGCCCTCGTACAAAGCACTCGTGCGCTGCTCAAAAGAGTGCAACCGTTTACCTAAAGTTTTGGTGATGCATTAGCGCAATGGGTTTCGTCACACATAGTGTGTTTCATCACAAGTTCTGTGAACTCTGTGTGCTTTCCATTCTGCACGGAGACAATTGACAAATTAAGCGATACGACAGACACGCTGGAAATGCACACAATCAGTCTCAGACACTCAAGTCTACCGCACTGCCCAGCAGGAAAGTAACTGCACACTGAATGCGAGACAACACAGTCTTCTGCAGTGACACGCAAATATACAGCAAACGCACAGTAAAACATACAGTCGCACACACAAAGCGTACTTTGCACTACAGTACACAAATTATAGCAGAACAAACTTAAATACTTGTTGCGCTGTGGCGCAACTGGAACAATAACTTTGTGATTACATTGCATCTCTTGTAGGTATACAGTCTTACACGTTTGCGCAACCTTAGCCTCACCGGTCGACGTGCACATTAGGTTTTATTAGAGTGTCCTTAGAAACTACCGAGCAAACATCGCTAGTGATGTCAGTGTACACTGTATAAAACAAAACAAGTAGGCCCCTAAAAGGGGCAAATTCCGCCATGGTGGCGTGAAATTTTATGCAGACTATAGTATATGAAGTAAAGCATTACTTGCATAGCACACATATTAGAGCAGTAAATTTCTGGGGCTACGGAAACTAATTCAGTACTCGGTAAACATGGATTCAGTGTTCACGTCAAAGCGAACTAACTGTGATGCAGTTCTATACTAGTTGAGTTAGTGTTTGGGCTAAAGCTACACTTTGTACATAGTTTGTTGGCCAAGATACATATGGCTGGCGTTTGGTTGGGCCCAATCTAACTCTCGTTGGCCAAAATATGATTACCATTCGGGCCAAAACTGACTCCATTTGTTGGCCAAGAAATGGTTACCGTGTTGGCCAAATCTTTCTCACTTTGTTGGCCAAGATATGGTTACTATTTGGACCAAATCTAACTCCGTTTGTTGGACATGAAGCGGTTACCGTGTTGGCCAAATCTTACTTAGTTTGTTGGCCAATATATGGTTATAACAAACGGTTACACGGTTACTAAACGGTTACACGGTTACTAAACGGTAACACGGTTACTAACCGGTTACACGGTTACTAAACGGTTACACGGTTACTAACCGGTTACACGGTTACTAAACATCAAGAAGCAGAGAGGGATCTTTACTAAGCAGCATCAGCCCAGAGGAATGACCCAGGGAAGATACGAACCACCCATCTCTAAATCTGCAGACCAGCAAGCTACCATTGAGCTACTGGGACAATGCTGAGCTATCAGTATAAATGCTTTTATATATCTTGAAGAATATAGCTTGCACACACATGCGTATATAAAGTAACACACAGGCAAATCACTTGTGCACGGTTGTAGGCGTTGCATAAATCCAGCAGCCAAACGAACATTCTCTTAACGGGTACACGAAGTCGGAAAACGGATAGTGTAACCGGTTATATACACTATCCGTTTAGAGTAACCGTTTACACTATCCGTTTAGGGTAACCGGTTACACTATCCGCGGTTACTGTGTCTTAATGTGTTACACGCTGTAACCGCTAAGTAACCGCGGATAGTGACCTCTAACCGTGTACACGCTAAGCTTAGCGTGTACACGGTTACACGCGTGTACATGGTTCGTACCGTGTAACCGTGCCCAGCCCTAGTTTGGGCCAAATCTAACTCCGTTTGTTGGCCAAGATATGGTTACCTACCGTTTGGACCAAATCTAACTCTGTTTGTTGGCCAAGATATGGTTACCTACCGTTTGGACCAAATTTAACTCCGTTTGTTGGCCAAGATATGGTTACCTACCCTTTGGACCAAATCTAACTCAGTTTGTTGGCTAACGGTTGAATGCTATCGCTATGTAACTCAGGTGTCGGCAAACGTGGGATCATTGCTAGTGGCTTGGGGCCTTGAGCCAAAGAGCCGCACTGAGTTGGTTGGCTACGGTATGCTCAACTTCACACTAGGGCAAAGAAGTCAAACCATTTTCATTCAAGTTAAAGTTAAAGTTAAAGTAAAGGCCATTGCTTCAATTTAAGTTAAAGTTACAGTTAAAGTAAGGCTCAGGCATCAATTTAAGTTAAAGTTGAAGTAAGACGAAAATTAATGACTTTTATATAACTTTTTTAAAATAACTTCAATTTAAAGTTAAAGTAAGGTTGTTTTAATTTAAGTTAAAGTTACAGTTAAAGTAACACCTGTAACTTTTTTTGGAGTTAAAGTTAAAGTTAAAGTAAGACCCCTAACTTTTTTAGTTTCAGTTAAAGTTAAAGTTTAACTTTTTTGCCCTACTTCACACTATTCACAGTTTGATAAATAACTGGTAATTCAGTTACTTACTGGCGAACATGTGACCATTGCTTGAGCCAAGTCTAACCTTACCTATTTTGCTGGCCAAAATATAGTCATTGTTTGACTTGACTGTTTGAGACAAGCCTACTTTGTTAGTTACATGGAGTTAATCGGTGAGCGAAAACTACACAGTTACAGTTGAGCCAAATTTTTTGGCAAAGCAGATCGGACCATAGCTTTTGAGCCATAGCTAATCCCAGTTTGTAGACCAAGGACATAAGCCATGTTGGCGCTCGAAATTTAGTTACAACTGAGGTTTAGCTGCGATCTGCCTTTTAACTAACTTTAACTAGGTTAAGCAAACTTTATGAAGCTAGGATCAAACCTCAAGCCCTGACTTATTCAGCGCAGTCCACTATAGTCAGCCCGTACTCCGTACTACACAGATTTTAGCTAACAGCTAAGCCGATTTGGTGGAGTACATTGGTACACACACAGTCCACCCTCCACCGTTAGTTTGAGCTGCACCGAAGTCCACCAGGGGCCTGTTGCTCAACTTTACAAGTCTTACAATTGTAACAATTGTAAGTGAAAAATCTGGTGATTCGTTACGAATTCATTATATAAATTCATTACGAATCACCTGATTTTGCACTTACAATTGTTACAATTGTGAGATTTGTAAAGTTGAGCAACAGGCCCCAGATTGTCTTCAATACGACTCTGCGTTGGCTTTTCTTATACTTCCTGCCACCACAGCCACGACGATGACTTCGACCTCAATGCAACGAACAAACCGACTAATTGCTGGCTGAGTGACTGAAATACCCGACAGTAAAACTGATTTGCATATTATTATACCATATATTAATACAGTCCCTACCAATTCGATTGGATGCCGTATCTTGTACGCAGACTGTTGATTGGCTTAAAACTGTCCAAAGTATCGTATTGGCTGGCCATTGGCCAACCTGTCCATCAAGTTCCAGACAGCCAAGGGGGGCCTAGACCTGAAGACTATACATAATCGCCCTACAGGCTACAGAACACTCTAGTAACTAACAGACGTGGAACAATGCAGTATGCACTGTGTTTAACGGCAACTGGTGCTCATTGTGAGCTGGGCATGAGCCCAAACATAGGCACGGTTAATAAACTCATTAAACGGTTAACCGATATATATTTCGGTTACTGCACTAACCGGTTAACCGATACACATAGAAATTTAATGAAATAGTTATCGATTATGCAATGGTTACTACATGACTGTACAAACATGCTATGCATAAAACAGCACATTCCGGCTGCTATCAGCTGCTATAGGTACATGGTAACTGACTAGTTTTGGTTAACCGTTCGGTTAATTTTACTACCAAAGGTTAGGTTAACCGGTTAATTGTCGGTTAACCGATAACTGTGCCCTTGCCTTAAAGTCTGACAAAAAATAGTTGCACCACTTCAGAAAACGAAACATGTGATTTCGTTACGAAAAGAATACCTAGATTTTGACTATCAAGAGTACAGCAAGTAGTCGCAAAAGTCAAGCCACTAAAATAAGTAAGTGGCGCACCTATTTTTTGTCAGACTTTAGTTCTGGCTTGCTCTCTCTTGGTTTGGGGCTTGGTATTTCCGCTGTTGTCTGAACTCTAGCTTTGCCCTTTGCTTTTCATTCAAGGGCTTAGTTTGTCCGCTGTTGTCTGAACTCTAGCTTTGCCCTTTGCTTTTCATTCAAGGGCTTAGTTTGTCCTCTGTTATCTGGGATATGGCTTGTTTGTGCACTGTTTTCTGGTTGGCCTGTTGTTGTCCGTAAACTACTGCCATTTTTTTACTCAAAATATGAAGAATGAGTGATAAAATATTTCTTGCGGTGTCATGTCGATCTCAATTTAAGACAAACCCCGTATGTATCCTATAGAGTTATCCTTTCATGCAGTAATTCCGATTAGCCACAACAAAGTTGCGACTTGAGATGAGAGTGCTCAATTAGTATATAATATAATGGCAAATGGGTTTGCTATCCTTTTATGCCGAACTTCACGTAGAAACGTAAACTACGTTAACAGCACACCGGCTTTGCCCTGGAAAGGGCATTTGGGATACACGTTTTCCATCAACTGTTTGCAAATTGTGCCGACACGACGGTTAATCCATTGTTAACGGTCCATGTCGACCGCCACATCCGGCTCCGCTCCATCAGTCAATCTTCCTTCTTCCATTTCCGCTGATGTTTCCCTGGCCTCTTGAGAGCCGCCGCCCGCCACCACCGCCACCGCAAAGAACTGACAAAAAGACTACTGCTCCCAACTGTGGTAACTAATTTGCATATTGTGCTAAGGCTCCGCCCATTGCAACTTAATTGGCTGTCTTGTCAGATACGTAAACTATAATGCTGCTCATTGGCTGAGAATTTTGAACTAATTTGCATAAGTACTTCATTGGTTTGCAAATTCAGTGGCTGTCATTCAAGCCCCAGGCAGGCGAGGGGGGCTTGGGCATAAATATTTAAAACTGCAGGAAAAAAACGTTGCGTACGTACTAAAACGACAAAATATAAATTTAAATTCAGATAATCGGTAGGTAGTTCTCAACATTGTAGTTGTTTTTATTTTCACGTAAAATTTTCAATTTCAGGCCCCCATTGGCAGAAAAAAAAGACTGCTATATATTAGGCCTATGGTAAGCATAGGCCCTCTGGTGGCTCGTAGCACCAACTGTGTACTCTTGGTGCTACGAACCTTTTCCAAATATTCCGCCTCTGGGCGGAATAAAAATTTTGCTTCATTCCTTGGTTGATATGTGTTTTTGTCCGAACTACGTAACTGGTACAATGTGTTACTTAAAATGAAATTAATCGAATTCATATCAGGGTATACGTGTTCTTACGTAAATATACTTACACTCACAGCTGCACGGGAGCAATTGGCAAGGCAAGGTGTTAGTGTGAATTGATTTTACAAACGACATCCGTCAAGGTGTTATTTTCCGATTGGAACTTATTTTTCGGGTACTTTCTTTCCCCTACTTTCCATTAGGGGTGGGCAAGGTTACAAAATCACTATCCGTGTACACGGTCAGTTTCGAAGGCTAGTAACCGCGTGTACACGCTAACTTACGGTTACTGGTATTATCCGCGTGTACACGCTAATTATCCGTGTAACCGTGTAACCGTTTACACACTAAGTATCCGTGTAAACGTTTAAACGGATACTAACTGTGTAACCGCTACACGGTTACACGTTAGCAAAAACACGTTGCAAAAACATTAAAAAAGGTTTGCAAATACCTTTAGGGATACTTTGGTAAACTTTCAGCGAAATTGATTGAGAAACTTTTGAGATATAAACTTTTCTCAATTTCTTAAAATTCTCTCAATCAATTTCGCTGAAAGTTTGCCAAAATATCCCCAAAGGTATTTGCTAACCATTTTAATGTTTTTGCAAGCAGACTATAAATAAACAAGTTGCCCCTAAAAGGGGCAGGGTTCCAACCCAGAGACGGGGGTTGCCTCTTGACTTGACTGGAGGGTAGGTAATAAATAACTCATAATGCAAAATGGGGTCATTCAAGTCGCCATTCTAGAGTCGAGTAGCAGGCCTCGTGACCCAAACTTTTCAGTCATAAATGCAGTCACTAGTCAGTTTCAAATGAAAATGCCTCTTGTTTGAATTCCGACGCCAAGCTGACATCATCCGACGCGGCTGGATTATATCACCCGACGCCAAGCTTGCTCGCCTCGCTAAGCAAAGTTTAATGTCATTCAGCACCAAATGAAATGAAATAAAATTTAGATGCAAAACTAAAATGGGAGGGTTGAGAACAGGGTTTAAAACAACTGAAATAAAGAATAACTAACCCTTTTTTGTTATTCTCAAATTTAGCTATTTAACTCAAATAAAAACCAATGTATTTTCAAATCCTACATAAATAATTTAATTTTTTTTAAATTTTAGTATACCTGAAGTAACACCTATTTTTACTAAATGCTAAAAATTGGAGGAGAGTCTGCCAGAGTTCATAAAAATGTCTGGCTAGTGACTAGCCGGCACAGTAATAATGTCAGTGTAATCAGCTATATATAATATAGTCCCGACTATATTTTGCAGACGCATATCTTATTCTGAGCTGACAGTAATCCTTGCTCATTTACATATTATGTAGCCAATATGCAAATGAGTCGATAAATCGAAAACCAATTGGATAGTCGGCGAGAGCCGCCGCGTAAAAATTTATGAACAGGGGGGGTTACGATTAACAAGGTCGATAGACAATAAAATTGGTAAGTTGAAAATTTGAAAAAAATTGAAATAATTTATGATTATTAATAACTGGGTAGTCCTCTGTAATTTAATGGGTCAAGAAAGTCTATTACGCATTATTTTAATACTTTTAGCATCTTAGAATCGGAATACCCCCCACTTGACAAAAAAAAGAAGCGGCAGCAGAGGCTAGGTTGACACACAAAACATAGGCTATGTAGTTCGTACAGGATAAACTTAACACTGCGGAACTAAAAAGCTATGACAAATGTTCCACCTCTGGTGGAACAACAGTAAGTTATTAACCTTTTATCCCTATCCCGTTTTATGATTGGACTGATTGGAGCACGTGAACAGGCGTCTGGCCAATCAGAGAATAGGAGCTCGCTTCTGATTGGCCAGCCACATGTTGCACAAAATGTCAACATGTAGCCTGAAAATGTCCAGCGCATCTGCCTTTGCTAGAACACAGGCAGGCTGGAGAGTGTCTCACTCTTCTTCTACAGTCCTGGCCTCAAATAGTGTACTTCGTGCGTGCGTGTGCGAGTGACTTCGAGTGTTCGTGCGAGTATCGTGTGGAAAAATTTTCGAGTGAGGTCTACCTAGGGTCACTGCTCTTAGCATACGGGTAAATACATACGTGCTTAAGAATTTAGCTTGCAGGTTACGTACTTACGTATATGTGCTAGGTTAAAAGGTTAGCAAAGGTCACAAAACTTTACTCGGACCACTCCAACTTTTCTCGCTGAGGTATTCATTACAACTGCGAGTGAACTTGGAGTAGACTTCGTGTCAACTCCGAGTGAAGGGACACTATTTGAGGCCAGGACTGTATATAGAGTGAGACGCTATTATGTACTCTTGCTAAAACTCAAGAAGCAGAGGAGGTAGACAGCATACATAGTATCAGCATTCGAATGACCCAGGGAAGATGCGAGCGACCCATCTCTAGGTTTTCAGACCAGCGAGCTACCATTCGAGCTACTGGGACAATGCTGAGCTGTCAGTATAAATGCCCATTTGAAGAAGAATATAGCTTGCATCTGCATGCACATGTGTATATGCAGTAACACACGCGGCAAAACGCTTGCGCACGCTAGTTTGCATAAATCCAGCAGCCTAAACTAACATTTTTCTTAACGTACACGAAGTCAGAAAACGGATAGTGTAACCGGTTACACTATCCGTTTAGAGTAACCGGTTACACTATCCGCGGTTACTGTGTCTTAAGTACTCTTAACGTGTACACGCTGTAAGCGCTAAGTAACCCTAACCGTGCACACGCTACGCTTAGCGTGTACACGTTACATACGCGTGTACACGGTTTGTACCGTGTAACCGTGTACATCCCTACTTTCCAATTTCCATTATATATGTGCATTCTTACCCTTATAATCACACTTGTATTTCCTACCCATGGCCTGCTTGTATATCCTATTTAACCTCATGTACATGTGGCTGGTTTAGCTAGTTGGTTACGGTAGAAAATGGTATTAGAATATGCTGGCTCTGGCTCCAGCTAAAGTTCATTACTGGCTGCGTGTGTGTATACACATATGCGAGTCTAGTGTGGGCGTTTTTCTAGCGGGAGAATCATCTATAATGGAAAGCCTACAAAGAAAGCTGATATAGTGGATCTTATGAAAATCCAACTACCGTAACCTCACAGCCTGCTTTACTGACTGAATGAGTGCGCTGTGACAGGCTAGGATAGAGAAAATGGCTGTATGTATGTACATATTGTACATGTGTGCCATCGGTATTAGCTATATCTTGCATCTAAGTAAGGGAACAGCTCCATAGCTACTTTCAGCACAGAGTACCTTTTATGTGTGAGTCAAATTAACAAGACATATTAAACTCACTAACTAATAGATTTAACTAAAATATTTCAAAAGATTGCAAGAAACAATACAAAATATTAATACAAAAAAGAATAATGTATATACAAATTTTTTTCAAAAATTTGGCCGCCCCTCAGACGCAATGGCTGGGATTCACAAAGCGCGTTTTAGGATTGAACAAAAAGTTTAAACCCTTAAGTCTTAAGTCTAACAACTGATCGCGTGAAATGTATGTGTACACATAGAATTTTTCAGTACGATGTTTTATTTCATTCAAAAAGAATGTATCAGACCTAGGATAAAGTTAAACGCCTTTTGTGATTCACAGCCATTGAGACGTAAACGAAAATTTTTTGACCGCACTAGACTGAAATACAGCACAAAGTATCGTCAAAATCTGACAAGAAAAAACGATTTCCTGATGATGAAAATCGGTAAGTTTCCCATGTATCACGGTTTTTTAGATGCCTCGGAGAAACGGCGATTCGGCTATAGCCAATTATTATACACGGATTTGTCTAAAATAGCCGGCAATAGCTGTGGCGATTTTTAGCACATATTGCCGATTAGACTGTTTCGCCGCGGCTATAGCTCGCCGTGGCTATTTTGGCGATTTTCAATTGGCCAAGTTTCGACTGAAGAAACGTGGCTACAGCCAGCTTATGGCTATTTTTGAAATCAAGTATAGAACCCCCAGAAGTGGCGATTCGGCTATAGCCGCCAATAGCCGTTTCAAATACATTGTTTTGTCTGAAATAGCCGGCTATAGCTGCTGCCAGCAGTGGCTATTTTTCCGCTTGTGCTGATTCGCCACAGATATAGCTCGCCGCGGCTATTTTGGCGATTTTCAAATGGCCAAGTTTTGACTGAAGAAACGTGGCTATAGCCAGACTATGACTATTTTTGAAATCAAGTAGGGACCCCCCAGAAGTGGCGATTCGGCCATAGCCGCCAATAGCCATTTCGAATACACTGTTTTGTTTAAAATGGTCGGCTATAGCTATAGCTCGCCGTGGCTATTTTGTCGATATTCAAATGGCCAAGTTTTGACTGAAGAAACGTGGCTATAGCCAGACTATGGCTATTTTTAAAATCAAGTAGAGACCCCCTAGAAGTGGCGATTCGGCTATTGCCGCCAATAGCCGTTACAAATACACTGTTTGGTCTGAAATAGCCGGCTATAGCTGCTGCCAGCAGTGGCGATTTTTCCAACGTTCAAAATGAAAAATGAAAAATACAAAATGAAGATGACTTTGTAGTGGAATCGAACCACCAACCCTATGGTTATCAAGCGTACACTCTGTCGCTAAGCCACCAAGTCATCCAGAATGTTAGCAATGACTGCAGGTTTTGAACGAACGACGAAAACTTGCTCCAATGGGGCACAGTAAAAGTAAAACTTTTTTCAATATGTAGCTTTCATGCTGGAAAACCGTTCTAAGCCGGCAATAGCCGAGCTATAGCCGGTCATTAACGGCTATTACTAGTCAAAACACGGCTATAGCGCTAATAGCCGATTGACAGCGCGGGCTCATCAATTCTGTGAAATGGCTATAGCCGAGCTATAGCCCGGCTATAACGGCTATTCCTAGTCAAAACGCGGCTATAGCGCTAATAGCCGATTGCCAGCGCGGGCTCATTAATTCTGTGAAATGGCTGTAGCCGAGCTATAGCCGGGCTATACCGGCTATTCCTAGTCAAAACACGGCTATAGCGCTAATAGCCGATTGACAGCGAGGGCTCATCAATTCTGTGAAATGGCTATAGCCGAGCTATAGTCCGGCTATAACGGCTATTCCTAGTCAAAACGCGGCTATAGCGCTAATAGCCGATTGCCAGCGTGGGCTCATCAATTCTGTGAAATGGCTATAGCCGAGCTATAGCCCGGCTATACCGGCTATTCCTAGTCAAAACGCGGCTATAGCGCTAATAGCCGATTGACAGCGCGGGCTCATCAATTCCGTGAAATGGCTATAGCCGAGCTATAGCCCGGCTATACCAGCTATTCCTAGTCAAAACGCGGCTATAGCGCTAATAGCCGATTGACAGTGCGGGCTTGGCAGATTAGTAGCCAAGTAGCCAGCCTCGGTCGGGTCGCCGGGTGATTCGATAAATTTTAAAGTAACCAAGAGTACCTATCGATGTATATATTAGACATGTTTTTTATAAGTACTTTATCACACGTACGACAGGCGTACAAAGGCCCTTTGCAGTCAGCAGCAGGGCGGGGGGAGGGGTGAAACACCTGTCTGGGGGGGGGGGGGGTGAGGATGCCTTCTGGAACCCAAACCCCCCACTCCTGTCTAGATCTCAAGGGGTGTAAATGAAGGTGCCGCTAACTCTTTCTGAGGGGTGTAAAGATTCAAAGATAGTCTCTCAGGATAACGAGGGGTGAAAATAAAGTCTTGCCGCTAATTCTATGTAAGGGAGGTATATAAAGGTGCAAAACTAGTCTGTCAAGGTAACAAGGGGTGAAATACAAGCTAGCCGCTATTTCTATCTTCGGGGCCTAGTAAAAGTCGTGATACATGGGAATGTGACCTGAAAATCATCCTTAAACGCATCCTAATATTTTACCGTCCTAATTTTCATTTGAGTCTTCTGCATACATAGGCGTGGTGGGAGGGATTAACGAACCTAAACCCGCTCCCCCCCAGATCGGCTAGCACTTCCCTAAATCCCAAAAGTGACAACATTTTGGCGTAGCACCCCCCCCCCCCGGGCAATCACCCCCCAGATGTTCTCAGCTGAACATGTGCGGTTTTCTGTCTTTATTTTAAGACAGTGAAATGCAAATGCTTTTGCAGACTTTGCAGCATTTTAAAAATAATTATTTACAACACAAACGTGCCTTATGCCTAATAAGGCAACAATTTGACTTCCGGAGTAGTTCAGGTCGACATTTCATCAACTTCCTGCAAAATAGCTGGGAAATGCTGCAGTGACAAAAGCTGTGGCCACTGTTGTACACCGATAGGTACATTCTACGAGCTGTTTTAGAATCGAATGTTGGGGCGAAGTTCGCCGTGTTGAGAACAATGACGATGGAATATTAGGCTGTTACAGAATGTAGCAGTTACGATGCTAAAAAATTAATATTGCTTTATGTTTTTCTGCTACGCCACAGCGCAGAAGGCTTCTTCAGGGTCGATTCGTACTTACAGCCGTATGTCCGTTCAGCCGACAAAATGACAAAATAATGACGTCACATGCGCTGGCTAATCCACTGCACTAGGCTGCATGGGACGTCATTCTGCACTGTGCAGGCTGAGCGGACACACGGACGAAAGTATGAATCGAGCGTTAGAATTAGACTGAGTCACTTGCAATTTTTACGCGGCGGCCTCCGCCGCCGCGTATATACCTACTATAGTACAGAACGTTGATTTACATGTATCTGTCTTGGCAGTGTTAATTTACATTGCACAATTAGGTAGGTCTGAAAAATACGTTAAATGTGTGGGGGTGTGTGGGCGATCATGCTGTGTTTGTGGTTATGTAGGCTACAGCGTTTGTCCATAGTCAATACATTACAATTTGTATAACTCCTTGGCCGATGTACCCTATGCTACAAATGCGCTGTATAAGTTCTTCTGCACGCTCCAGCGTGCGTACAAGTACTTGTACGCGCGCTGCATCGTGCGTACCATGTAGTACTTGTACCGCACGGCACGCTAAATACTTAAAAGCTCAGAAAACCGGGAATCGAACCAGCGCCATAAAAACAAATTATAATTCAAGACATCTTACCTACTGAGCCACCACTGCTCACAATCACTCGACTAAAAGTTGTCTAATCAAGAAAACTGTACACATGGTGTTGAAGCTAAACATTGTAATTAATGTATGTATATCGGCCAATTGCACCAACTTATTCTCGAGCTATTCTTATTCTCGAGCTATTCCAGAATAGTTAATCTCGAGGTTTTATTCTCCAACTTTTCCCCTGCACCATAAGAGAATAGCTCGAGAATAACTATTCTCGAGAATAGCTGGAGAGTAACTTATTCTCCAGCTGGCCAACAAAAATTTGGCTGCATCATTGTTATCCAATCACAGCCTAGCAGACAGCCAATTAAGCTCGAGAATACGCCTACATAAGCCCCGCCTACGAATTTGTCATGAGAGCAGATTTGTTTATCGTCTGCTCACCGAAAATACGTCGACTTGAGCCAAGTCAGTAATCGGATGGCGAACGAAACCTTATACGGTGCATTTTGAAACTTTTTTGTTTTGTTACTTTTACGTTAAATAAACATTATATAAGCCTAATAAACATGAATAAGTAAAAAATTTTGGAAATTGGTTATTTTTTCTAAAAGTTATTAGCTTATTCTTCAGCTATTCCTGGTCTAGATCAGGAATAACTTGCACATTACAAGAGAATAGCTGGAGAATAAGCTATTCTATAATTTTGGTTAGTGCAATAATGTTCGTTATTCTTCAGCTATTCCTGAGCTATTCTTTAGCTATTCTTGAGTTATTCTCCAACTTCGAGAATAACTATTCTCGAGCTTAAATAATGGTGCTATGAAAATTTATTTTATTCCTGAGCTATTCTCGAGCTATTCCTATTCTTGAGCTATTCTTTGTTGGTGCAATCCGGTGTATGTTAGTGGCATGAAAATAACAAACAAGGAATTTAGCCTTACAAGCCGGCGAACCTACAAGCCTTACAATCTGTAGCTTGCTAAAATTTTGCAGCTTACGATATTATGTACAAACTTAGCACTAGTTTTAACAGTATCAGCCGATGGAGCTGTGGCCTAATGGTTAAGGCGTCTACAGATCAGAAGTATGTGGGTTCGATTCGATTCCCAACAGCTCTGACTTTTTTGCAATATCTTTAATTTAATTTTCAAGTCATATTTAGATTTTAAGTCGTCATACAAGTACTTTATAGCACGATCGAGCTTGTTTTCATACATCTGAATGCGCGCGTGCAGGGAAACCCTCGTGCGTGGCACTCGTGCGCTTCGCGCACTCGGCCACGCACTCGGCGTTTCCCCCGCACAGCGTGTATACAAATACATGAGAGCACGCTTGACCGTGCTACAAAGTATACATGTATATAAGTATACCTAATAGTGAATCTTCCTGTATTAAACTGTGCTGTAACAACAGTAGCTGGTGTAAAGTGTAATGCGTATGCGATCGTAATACTCGGCCAGGATGCTGGCTACTGTAAACTGATAATCCGGTAATAGAACATTTTTTGTCTGTGCGGCTGTCACGTTGCAACAGTGTTGTAAGGAAATCTGTTGCAACAAAGTTTTGTCGACTGTTTATCAGCACGTCAGAACCGTAAAGGATTGACTTCAGATGCCGTCGGCAACTGCTCCGTGGAACGGTTAACGATGTCATTGCGCTGTACATCCAACCGTACACGACTGGCTCTTTTCTTACACGTAAACACAAGCTTTATACATAGTGTAGGTATAGCTTTTCGTCGAGCAAACGTTCCAGGTTCGCTATAGTGTAAAATATACAGTCCATTTCAAATTAAAATGCCTCCGACGCGTCGGCCGACCGACGCCAAAATTTCCGACGCGTCGGATGACGTCATCCGACGCGTCGGGTGATGTCATTCGACGCGTCGGATGATGTCTTCCGACGGGTCGGGTGATGTCATCCGACGCGTCGGACGATGTCATCCGACGCCAAAACTTTTACCAAGCATTTTGGGTCAATATTGGAATTAGGTTGCAACTTGCAGTCAAAGGGCCGAGGTTTTTAGTGTATGGGGGGTGGGCAAAAATAAAATTCAAGCACTTGAGTGGACTACAAGTTATTAAATTAAATTTATTAAAAGGTTTAGATAAAAATTTTAAATTTCATTACAAAAAATTTTACATTTATTTAAAATGACTTGAAAAATTGATACTAAAAATAAATAGCATAGGAAAGCTTAGTATATACACTGAAATTTTTCTGGCCAGTAAGCCAGACAGTCTTATGTAACCTGGCAAACTATCCCCCAATTGTTAGCATCTATTAGAAATAGGGGATACTTCCCGCTAGAGTTCTGCCACTAGCAAATTTTCCGGGCCGGGCCCGGGCCGGGCCGACTAGCGCGCTTCCGGCCCGGGCCCGGCCCGGGGCCCGCGGCCCGCTACAGGCCCGGCGGGCCGTAGCGGGCCTATCGGCCCGGGGCCCGCGGGCCGGCCCGGAGCAGGCCCGGGGCCCGCGGGCCGGCCCGGAGCAGGCCCGGAGCCCGCGGGCTGGCCCGGCACAGACTTCAGCAAGTGAGAAAATGCATTGTGTGTGCGTCTGAGTGTAGTATAAGTGCCTGCGCACTTGTAAAAATCAATATATATGCAATGCAGTCATTGTTCATACGTTGCTGAAGCTCGAGACGGCTCTGGGCTTGCGGATTTCTAAGCCCGGCGGGCCCCGCGCGGCCCGGGGCCCGCGGCCCGCTACAGGCCCGGGCAGAACTCTACAGTTCCCGCACAAAGTTCAAAAAGATAACTTTTTTCCAGATGTGAAAGTAATTTGCCTTTTGTTTGAGTTACTTAGGTAAGTTTGGAAATAAAAAAGTAAAAAAAGTATTTTTAATTACATATTTGTTTCTGTCGTTTCTCGTTTCTGACCCCCCCTTTTCTATGTTTGCATCTAAATTTTATCGAGTTTCATTTGGCGTCGGATGATATAAAACTTTTCCTAGCGAGGCCAGCAAGCTTGGCGTCGGATGATGTCACCCGACGCGTCGAATGATGTCATCCGACGCGTCTGGCGTCGGAATTCGAACGCCAAGAGGCATTTTCATTTGAAACTGACTGTATGTTAGAATACAATTCATTCGTCAAAATATTGTTCAACTTCACACAATGTCTGCTGCTCAGCGACATTACAGCGGACCTTGACACGCAATTTTTACCTAACTGAATGTATCTTACAGATTGGCCAGACAAAACTGTTATGTGCAAGTCAAGTTGTTCAATTTCTCACTTTTTACAAGGTATGGGATGAGCTTGCGCTGTGATTGTGCTAATTTGCCTCATTAAAGTCCGGTTCACACTTCGTCCGAAGTCCGAAGTCCGAAGCTGTCTGAAGTCTGAAACCGAAGTGTTTTTCTGTTCATGCTTTGTTCCGAAGTCCGAAGTCGGAAGTCCCATTCCGAAGTCTGAAGTCCAAAGTCCGAAGTTGTATCAGTTCTCACTTTTTCCGAAGTCTGGAGTCAGAAGTTGCTGTTCGAAGTTCGATGTCATTTTCGGAAGACCGAAGTCCGATGATTCTAGCAGTTCGCACTTTTTCCTGAGTCCGAAGTCTGACGTCAGTTGTCAGTTTCCGAAGTCCGAAGTCGATGCAGTTTTTACTTGATCCGAAATCCGAAGTCCGGAGTCCGAAGTGGGGTCCGATGAGTCCGAAATGAAACTTAAATTTGGTTTAACATTTTCCGAAGTCCGAAGTCTGTAGCCAATCAAGTTTCAGCCCCGTTGCATTTGCACATTTCGGTCACCTTGAACAGCAACCGGCTAACTTCATTTTTTGATTACTATGTAAGTGAAGTTTCACTACCTATATAGTTACATACCAAAACTAACTGTAACTTGTAGGAACTGAGTTGTCGAGTGGTTAGTATGGTAGATTTGTAACCATGAGGTCGCAGGTTCGATTCGTGATTACTTTTTGTCAGACTTTTGCATTTTTTGAATCCACGAAAGCAAGCCAGTGAATACACAGTGAATGTACTAGTTACAAGGCGTTTCAGTGGTGACAGATGCATATCGGTAAAACGGTTTACGGTAAAACACGTGTAAAACACACTCAGCACATTAACACTTTAACGCGAACACTGTGTTATTATATCATAATAATCAAAATTAAAGACCTGTTGGGCTGTGGCCCAACAGGAAAAAATCACTTATTGGCCACAAATATGGCCAATAGTGAACGGTGAAATTTGCCACATGACGTGACATTTGCAATGGCCAATGAAAGCATAGACTTCGCTACACGTGACCTAAACCTGTCAAAAGGAAGGGCATTCACAAAAAGATAAGGCTGATATTTTATTTTATTTTATCGTAGATCCTATTTTGACGATTCTCCCCTTAAATATCGAGACGCAACTACGCTACACGCGAGCTCCTCTTCTGATTGGCCAGACGCCTGTGGATATGGACTGTGCAAGTCAGCACACACAATCAGCACAGTGGCCGCCATTGCAGCCATTTTAATGAAAATTTCTAACATGATCAATCGGTTTGGCTTTTTATTCCGCCTGCAGGCGGAATTATTAGAATCATAACGTTCTATCAAAAGTGTGTAAGGCTCTTGTGTATGTACGTATTGTATTGCTGTATGTTTTACACAGTGCTGGTTTATTGAAGTGAACGTGTTTTAACCGTCAATCACAATCAAGCTAAATTCAACGGCCAGCAAAAAACCAAAACGATATACAAAATTTAATTTCAGCTCCCCCCATTTTTTGAACTTTGTAATTTGGCTACACGTTGAGTTACTCTAAACAGCAGTGTCATCGGTTACTGTTACTGCTTACAATCATTGTTTTTTGTAGAATAATTCCCCAAAACGTTGTTTGTAGTCGTACACTGATCATAATATTGTCAATTGTCACTATCCATATTTGTCATCCGTGCTACCGTTTGTTTTCACTTTTACTAGCCGCCTAATTGGTAACCAGGATACCCCTAATTAAACGTTTACATTGTTTCTACATAGGTGGAAATCGCGCGTATATGTCGCAGCCAAACTTAACGATTCAGCCAAAGTTGCAATTGTTGTGACTTTGGCTGAAAAATCTCATATAGTATATATATAAGTAAAAAACCGAAAATCCGGGAGAACCCCCCCCAAGACTGAGACTACGTCCGTATGCATGTTTGGTTAACAAAATCAAATATATGCCGACATTTACATATGTGCGTGCATGTCTGTTGTATACGTTGACCTCATGCTGGGTCAAACAGTCGGTTAACAATGAGGATTAAGAATTGTAACTTTGCCTAGCCAAAGTAACAATTGTAACTTTGGCTGAGATTCTTCAGCCTAAGTCACAACAATTGCAACTTTGGCTGAATTGTAAGTTTGGCTGCGACATATACACGGAAAAAAGCAGTAGCTGTGAGTTACGTTAGTTAAAGAGTTGACGAGCTAGCAGCCCTTGAAAGCATAAACAACCATGTACACGCATAGTGATTCTGTAACCGTGCACTGCCATAATATGAACAGTGATCTAAAGAACACATTTTAAATTTATAAAAAATCGATACACTATAAAAAATCAATAATACTGCAGTAGAAAGTAAGTAAAAAATCAGTAAGGTAGAAACAAAATCAGCTGAACTTTGTTTCATAGCAGAGCTTCAGCTAAAAACTGAATGAACAGCAGGAAAGGAAACTGCGTAGGCGTACACGTACATAGCTAAATTACGTTCATACACAACCAGGGAGGGAGCTTACCAACGGGAAAAATTATTGACCAAACCCTGTTTCTGTGCTCTTGGTGGCTGCTAAGCTTTTAGCTCAGAATTTTTATGAATGAAAGCTAAGACTTGAAAGGGAACAGAGCGTGCCGTGACATCATAGCAGGTTCTAGAGAAAACTCTCCAGCAAAACTGCCGAATAGGTAACCAGCTTTAGGGCTGCCAGAATTCGAGAAAATTCTCTTGCGTAGATGTCGTCCTTTTAAGAAACTTTGCTGTAACTCATCAAGACTATGACAACATTTGCTGACAAGATTTACTATGCACTACCTTTCAGTAATCGATTCGATAGTAGAGTGACACTGTTATGGACGTTTGAATTTTCGCAAGAAATTAACCTAGTACCTATTCGGAATGGATGAATCGAGGCATTGAATAAACTAGAGTACAGCTGCAACAGTAGGAAAGAGTGTGACATTCTTTCTCGCAAAGTTTAATTGTAAAATGTGAAGATGTTCGGAGTACGAAGTAGCAGTACCAGTATTAAAACAACAACAAAAAAGCAACTGGTGCAATTTTTTTAGTTTTTTGGGCACTTTTTTGGCATCAGGCAGAGGGGCTTGTCCCAATAAGTCAAATCTGAGGGAGACTGGTCCCGGACTCTCAAATCTGGGGGGCTCGCCCCCCCAGACCGCTCCTATGTACATCTGTGTTTACATAGTTATCTACTAATTTTCATTAGCATTATCAGTAATCACTAAGTTGTGAGGCTGTTATCAAACTATCAGAGTGTCTAGGTTAGGTTGTGACTGTGAGGCTATTTTTGAACTTCCAGAGAGTCTAGGTTTTGGCACCCACGGCTTTGAATTCCGTTTGGATTTTGTCTTGGATGACGGACGCTTCACTTGGACGTAATAGCAGCTCGGACTTGACTGATTGCTGCTGACGGCTGTCTGTAATTTCAGATTTGTTTGAGTCAGGTTCTGTAGTTGAAGTTCGTCGATCAGCAAAACTGACCCTGACTGACTTTCTATTGCACTTCTTATTTTTATCAATACTGCAGATTCTGGTTTTTGACGTTTTAACTTTGGAAATTTTTAGCTCCGGCAGAATAGATGTTTTGGATTTGCGAATATCGACTCCGTAGTCCGTATTTAAAAAAAATGTTATTTTGGTCCAGACGATGCAATGTGTAGCAGGAAACAGCGCAAAAAATGTAAAATCCAGCTACCATTAGCCGGAAATACAGAGTAGGCATTCCTGCCGTGGTAGAAGCGGTACTGGTAAATTCAAACGGTCTTTGATTTTGCAGTAGTTTTGTTGGTCGTGTTCTAACATTCGGAGGCACCAAAACGGTGTGGTTGCACGGCTTAAAGCAGTACTTTGCCCTCGGTTTGTCACTGTCTTGGAAATAACACCATGGCGCCAATACATTGATTGTTTTTTGACAAGTTTCGTCCGAATTAGCATAAATGACACATGGTTGGTTGGTAAAGGTTGTACTTTTTTGGCCCTTGAAAACCATATTTTAACAGTAAGGCTCGTCGACATATAGTAGAGGAGCGTAATGTGAACCACCCACTTTTTTGACATTTGTTATGACCGCTTTATTTCGAGTTTTCTCAAAATCTACTCAAAATTTTTGTACAAAATTCTGTATATTAGTTGATCAACTATTTTTTGAGCCGTACGCAAGAAATTGCGGATTTGCGTTATGTAATTGCTGAATTATGGTTCCAAAAGTACCAATAATTTTTCTCTGGTTCATAATTGGGCGCGGGTCTTAAAGTGAATCAATGGGGCCCCAGTGTGGATCAACATCATTCTCGCACTATAATTTGGTTCGAATTGCTGCACAATAATTTTTTCCAAATAGATAAAAGGCACCAGATGCTGACGATGCAAAAAATTTGTCTGAAAACTGACTAAAAGTTGATTTCCAGCTAGGCAAACTGTGGTCTCTTAATATTAGAAATTTTTGTACCAAAATTAGTTTTTTTGAACATTTTTTGCAAGTTATAATTATGAAATTTCTCGAATATGTGCTATTGTTGCCAACGTTTCAAATTCAGTCATCAATTTTGTGTTTGGCGCCAAAATTAGAGGAAAAAAGGCAAGTTGGTTCACTTTAGGGATCACCCAAGAATTTTAAAGAATGTAGTTATAGCGTAAAATATGCATATTTTCTGACAATATCGACAACACCAGCGTGCTCAGCGCACTTTTTTACCTCTGTGTACCGAAAATTGTTGAAGGTCGTAGCACAGAAGTTTTACTGCAACTGCCTTTCTGAGATTTGGTCACGTGTTCATTTAGGGTGGACAAATCACTTTTTTGCAAATCATTTTTTCAAAGATTCGTTGCTCAGGCTTATGACGCTTGATTGCAAAAATTCAAAACCCGTTTGGAGACAACACTGAGCTTTACTACGTGGTGTCTTTTAAATGCTACTGGATTTATCTGGTGCTGAAATATTTAATCTCAAAGACGCGTTTGGTTCACTTTTGGACTGGTTCACATTACGCTTCTCTACTATAACGCCAGCAAGATTGTACTGAATTCATGCACAACTTGTCGACACTCTTCTGTTACTTTGCCATTAAGATCTATGTAACATTCTGGAACGGTCTGTCGTTGCTGATTCACAAAAAGCAAACTGCTTGCTGACCGGATTTACTGCCAACACATTCTGGTTCTGCTTGTTGTTGTAGACAAGTTGAAATTACGACAACTTTCATCCCAAACGTTCCAACACGTGTGGTCATAGTTATGGCATATTGCCGCAAATGCATTACAAAAGTTTAGAATAGTGAGTGTCTTCAATATGACGACAGCCATAGTAACTGATATGGAGTATCAGTTCCACCTTTAAACTTTTCGGTAATAAAATTTATTGATACGTACAGGTACATACACGTACAGTTGTACTAGGTAGGTACTATGTAGAAATTGTTGTTTATCGAAATTTCATTGTACTGGTTCAGCAATTTTTGGTCAGACTTTAGTATCCGATTAAATATTACCTACAAACTGATTAGTAATTAATTAATTTACGTGGTTCAACCAATCAAAGAAAATTGATGCAGTCCTCTATTAGCTGTTTAACTCAGGTTTTGAAACTTCGAAACCTTCGTTTCGAAACCAGAGAACAAAACTTCGCTGGTTTCAGCGTACTGGCAACTCAGATGATCTCGAATCATACAGGATCGCGTCGCTGCGGGCCTCCGAGGAATGTCACAGGTCTGTATACGGGTTTGAGTCAAAACATGCCAGCAACATTAACTCGGACGTGAAATATTTCTGGAGCTATGTAAACAAGATGTCTAAATCACATCCTACTGTGGGACCGCTGAAAACTCCTTCAGGCTCGTTTACCATCTCTAATAAAGAATGCGCTGAGGTGTTTGCAGAATACTTTGCTTCGGTCTATACAGTCGAGCCTCACACAATTTCAGAAATAGTTGGCATCACGGATAAGCGTCTGGATTGGTTATATTTCCATCCCAACAAGATACGGCTGGCTGTGAAGAAAATGAGACGCTTTGCAGCTCCGGGTCCCGACAGTATTTCTCCAGCGTGAGGCAAAGATGGATGGATGGATATGTTTCCTCATCGTGGAAAATCGCCAATGTAGTACCGATTTTCAAAAAAGGTTCAACACATGATCCAGGAAACTTTCGCCCTGTATCGCTAACATCGGTTTGGAGTAAGGCAATGGAAGCTGTGTTGGGGTATGAACTTATGAAGTATGGAACTGATAATGGTCTGATCAACGCCTCTCAATTCGGTTTTCGCGCACGTAAATCATGCGAACTACAGCTTCATGTATACTTGGACTGGGTCATCTCATGTCTCAATGATGGTGACTGGGTTGACGCAGTTTACCTTGATTTCAGAAAGGCGTTTGATCGAGTGCCACACAAGCGCCTTCTGAATACACTGCGTGCGCACGGTATCACCGGCCCCCTACTTCAATGGATCGCAGCTTTCCTCTCTGGACGCGAACAAGTGGTTAGCGTTGGAGATGCCTGCTCTAACCCTATAACGGTAACTAGTGGGGTGCCGCAAGGAAGTTGCCTGGGGCCCGTCTTATTCCTGTATTTCGTCAACTTTATTGACAATCCATTAGCGGCAAAGTCCTAAAGTTTGCCGACGACTGCAAAGTTTTCAGGAGAATAACAAACGACCCTCGGACCAGCCCGTATAATATCATGGATATGCAACTTGTCCAGGACACACTGTGGCAATGGTCACACGAATGGGCTATGGAATTTAATGTTCAAAAATGCGTAACTTTACATTTCGGACGGTCTAACTCATGCAATACCTATCACCTTGGTAACGCTCAGATGCTCTATGAATCTTCGGTTCGTGACCTTGGCGTGTTGGTGCCCTCCGATCTCAAATGTTCTCACCACCGTGCGGATGCGGTTAAGCGTGCAGAGGCAGTAGTATATTGCATCCGGCGCACTATCCGAACGAGATCTATTGCTATAATTCGTAAATTATATATCTCTTTGGTGAGACCCATATTAGAATACTGTAGCCCAGTCTGGTGTCCACACTACAGTCGGGATATTGAACTGGTGGAAAGGTCCAGCGTCAGGTGACTCGCATTATTCCTGAATTGCGCACGCTAGATTATGCTGAGCGCTTAAAACGGTTTGGAATACAGGGTCTGGAAACCCGACGCGTGAGAGCGGATCTTATTCTAGTTTACAAAATCCTCCATGATGCAGTAGATGTGCCCATAAACTCTCTATTTGAAGTGGCTCCTTCTACCAGATTGCGTGGGCACAAGTATCACCTGAGACGACGACTTAAACCGAACTGGAACTCTGCAAAGTTCTCTTTCGTCTACCGCGTTATTGATAAATGGAACAATCTTCCTCCAGCGACGGTCCGATTAGTGTTTGTGACCGGCCGCGAAAGCCGCCGGCCGGCCAGAACGGCCGAATTTTTGGATAAAACCAGTCCAGAGTGTCATTTCGGCATAAACTTAGCCTGCCGGATTGTTATGCCGGCCTAATTTTGTCAGTCGGTTGAATCTGGCTGGCTGGCCGGTGTTTTTAACCGGCTGGTAACAAACACTGGGTCCGATGATTTTGGCATATCACTGAGACAATGGACTGTCTCAGGTGAATTTTCTGGTAACGAATGTTCGTTACCAGTAACGAATTGGAAACTTTTTTTTGCAATGTACTGTATATATATATACTAGGTAAATACGAAATACGTGTATTATATATATAAATATAAAATATAAATATAAAAATTTTCTAAGCTTTATTTTAAAAAACTGAAACATTGTTCAACTGCGCAGAGCCTAAGGCTATAATTGTGCAAAATTTTGTAGAAATATCTTACCAGCATTTTATAATCAAATGCCGAAAAATTGGTTTTGTATTCACCCAGCCTATATTTGAGTCTGCTGCTTCTGAAAATGGTTTCTTGTGCAATTGTTTTGCACAGAACGCCATAAAATTGTTTAAAGTTTTCATTACAACTAATAAAATCTACGTATCGTCTGTTTGCAAAACCTCAAAAAGCGTTGATGCACTGGCTTACTTGCTGAATTTGTGTAAAAGTTTAACAAAATCAGTAAATTGTCCAATTTTTTCCAAATTTTTTGCTATGGAGAT
The DNA here is from genome assembly GCA_030248245.1 of Trissonchulus sp. WLG1_4. Lineage (NCBI taxonomy): Eukaryota > Metazoa > Nematoda > Enoplea > Enoplida > Ironidae > Trissonchulus > Trissonchulus sp. WLG1_4. The sequence continues at coordinate 31,607 of JASANF010009699.1, forward strand.
ATGCACCTCAAGACATCAGAAATAGTATTTTGGGCAACTTTCCTTCAAGAATGATAGGTCATTTGGGCTGTTTTTTAAAAAGTACGGCCCAAATCCTTGATTCCCGGAGCGCCATATAGCACACATTTTAGCCCCTGCGAAGGCGCATCGAAGACGTAAAAAACTAAGTTAGGGACTCCCAAAATTTGTAAATCATAGGCGCACCGCGAACACAAATTAGTTGTATGCACAAAGCATCCCTTCACCCGAAATTTTTGTTGACGAAGTTGATTTTTATACCATTCAATAGTCTGCTGCTTTATCTCAGCCTCTATTTTCAATTTTTAATTTTTTTGCCCAAGGCGTGTGCAGTAACGCCAATTGTAAAGTAACTTAAAATTAGGCCGGCTCACAAAATGACTATCTTTCACATTTTGCCATCGATTTTGGATTTGAAAATACAGATTAAAAATCCGGATATGCAGTTTTGGGAACATATGTGGGCTAGTACGATGCCGAGTTTGATTGGCCGGCATATCTGGTCTGTGTTAGACTGTTAGTCCAACTAGCGGTACTCACCACTCACCAGCTGTTTTGTGCACTTTTGCTAAAGTATGTATGTATGTAAACCTGGGTTTTTTTGCGCAAAAACATTCGCAATTGCGAAAAAAATTTGATGATTGCGAAAAAATTTCAAACCTTTTCGCAAAATTGCGAAAAAATTTTGACACGCATTAGATGAACTCGTAGATCTGTGCTCTGATTTTTGTGGTGTAGTCGGAAAAAATTTCCGATACGTCCCCAATTGACCAAATTTGGCCTAAAAGTTGAAAATTTCTCCGACTTTTTCTGATTCCCTATGCCCGGACTCGCGCAACTTTGTGACCTAATGTTTCTCGTGACTGTAAATGGGTCACACTTCTTCCATGTATCATCACAGCGACTGCATGTAACACTAATAGACAGTATAATAGGAATCGGAGGTGACATAATTAAGAAACATTTCTAAATGTTCGCATTTTCAGGCCTAACTTGGTCATTGGCCGGGTCTTCATGAAATTCTCAAGACGGCTCCATATATAAATTTAAATAAAGTGGTACAGTTAAGCTAGTCAGTAAGCTGACTATTAATCATTTACTTGTAATCAACCAAGTACACAGATGCAAACTCTAACGAAGAGATTTTTGTATTTCTTTTTTGGAAAAAAAATTAACATTTGCGTTTGTCGTATCAATGTATAGGCGGAAGCATGTTTTATTAACATTTATATTTAAAGTCTACTGCACTAAATAACAAAAGTATATAAGTCTGCGAAAAAAAATTTGATTTTGCGAAAAAAATTGAAAGCTTTTTGCAAAATTGCGAAAATTTGCCAGCGGAAAAAACCCCAGATGTAAACGGTTACATGGATATTTAGCGTGTACACCAAACTATAGCAGTATCATTTTGTTAGTTTGTGTGTACACGCGGTTAGTAGCCTTCTAAAGTAACCGTGTACGCGGATAGTGATTTTGTAACCGTGCCCAAACCTACAGTGAACGTAAAGTTTAAACGCTACAAGCTTTTTTTGCACCCTGTGAACCCATTCCCTCCCTTCCCTGGGATCGAATTCGTGAAGAAGGTTTGCCCTACCATCACCCTCCCAAATACATGTATGCTTAAAATACGTCGTGGGCTAAAGCCTCCAGAAACCAAGCGCGGATTCAGGGGGGGGGGGGGGAGTGGGACGTTCTCCCCCCTCGAAATTTTTTCTGGCTGAAATTTTACACAAGGGTCCCCCCTTTGGTTTTTATTGCCCGACCGAAAAAATTTCCGATACGTCTCCAATCGACCGAATTTGCTCTAAAAACTGCCCAAACATGTAGCGATCGTAGATTAAGAAAAGGACGAAAAAAAAACCACTTTGCTGGCTTCTAAACTAAAAACTGACAATTTTAGGTATATATATAACACATTCCAAAGCCTCTCAACTCTACAACTAAAAATGCATTCAAAGCTTGTAAGCGGCAGACTTTTCGCTTCAGCTTTACCTGGATAATTTAAATCAATCGATGTTGTCAATTGTCATAATTTTATACGACAGGAACAGAAACAAGTCAGTCATTTTCCTTCGTTGGTCCAAGATTCTGACCCAAAAATTTCAAACGTTCAGAATACGGCAGATTTGTAAAACCAGCCTTCATAAAACTCCAAAGTCTTGCTTTCTTCAAGCTGTGCTTATAAGTCAGACTTATCGTATTTATACTTATAAGTCTAGTTTATCGGTATTCATAAACCTCAAGCCTAGCTTATAAGCTACTAAGTCTGACTTTTAAAACTGGGTCTACCCAGTTTTAGGGTTAAATGCAGTTGGGGGGGGGAATAGTGGACCTATTTTTTTGAGTAGAGCACCTTGGGGGAAGCATTTTTGCTTCAAGAACCCCTATTTCATTTTTTTTGGATTTTCTGAGATATGACTCCACGAAATCTAAACCCTCAGTGAAGGACGTTTTTGCATTTTTTTTCCGAAGCCCTTGTTTTTTCCGTTCTAATCGTGTCTAAGTGGTGTCAGATTATTGTTTACAATTTTTTAGAATCAAAACAAAGGCTCTTTGACCGGGTTCCTGCCGATAAATTGGCCAAATTCGCCAGAAACGTCCAATTTTTTTACCAAATTTAAACTTTGCCTTAATTTAGGCTTGGGCTTAGGCTTAGGGCTTAGGCTTAGTATCAGGCTTAGGCTTAGGCTCAGGCTTAGGCTCAGGCTTAGACATTAAAAAATCGAAATTTTCAGAAAAAATCCTGCCAGCTTAGCCCAGAGAATCCTGCCAACTAAGCCTAGACGATGCCTTAAAACATCATAACGCACTCAAAACTATCCAAAAACAAAGATTACAGCCATTTTTGGCTTCGAACTTTGGCCTACGTTCACTTCCAAAAACATTGAAATGCAATTTGCAGGGTCATAGCCATACATGGGCGTGGGGGGGGGTTTTCACCCCCCGCCCCCCCACAAGGCATCTTCACCCCCCCAGAATGCTTTGAAGGTAGCTCAAGCAAAAATCGGTGGCTCACGTAGCTAAATTGGTGGCTCACGAAGCAAAAAATCGCCGGAAAAGTTGCTCCGCACCCCCCCCCCCCCCGATGGCTCACCCCCCCAGAATTCGGTAGCTGCCCACGTATGGTCATAGCTCAGAAAATTCAAATTTGTGGATAGGCGTTCTATTACAAAAAATGCTTCCCTCAAGGTGCTCTACTCCAAAAAATAGGTCCACTATTTCCCTCCCCCCAACTGCACTTGATTCCAGTTTTATGAGCCTAGTTTGAGCGCTAACTGTTGCACTTGTGAACATTTGTCATCTAAAACATAACTTTTGTATATGTAATTTTAGGCTTCGTAGTTCAGTCTAGTCAACGATTTTACAGTATATATATATATATATAATTTACTTTCAGAAGCAGGGATCGACCGGAACCCTAAAACTACCGGAACCGGAACCGGAACCACCTAAAAATACCGGAACCGGAACCGGAACCGGAACCCACTTCAAAAAGACCCTATATTTTGCAATATTTTCAAAAAAATTTTTGTTCACTTTTACTCACATTTTTGCAACCCTTCTATACAGTTTTGACTTTCTATACACTTAAAAAATACACTTTTGATATTTATTTTAGTATTTACAGTAATTTAGCACTTTAATTCGCAGTGCAAACGCAAGACCAGTGAGCCACAGGTTGCAGGGGTCTGGGGGCGGCAGCCCCCAGAAAAAAAAGGGAGATTTTTTAACTGTTTACGCCGAATTTGGATAACTAAAGTCGTATCAGAAATTTTCAGCATAATGTACTTTTGTAGACATGCATAGGCTTTGATGAACAAAGATAATAACAAGGAGTAGTCAGCCATAGAGGTGCCGGGGTCTGGATAGGGTCGTCCTCAGAAAAAAATTTCGAAAATTTTTGGATTTTTAGACAAAATTTGGTCAATTGGAGACGTATCAAGAAATTTTTTCGGCGGGGCGATAAAAACCAAAGGGGGGACCCTTGTTGACAATTTCTTAAGGTTGACCTTAAGGATAACTTCTTAAGGGGACCAAAAGGGGGGGATCGCGGCCCCAACGACCCTCCTCCCTATCTACGCCATTGGGCTGGCTTGGGTCAGGTTAATTTTTGCTGGGTCCAGTTAAGAGAACTTGAGTCTGGCTGGACCCACTCATGGACCCAAAAAAACCCTGACTTGGAGAAAATTGGGGGGCGGGGGGCGGCTGTACCGTCGCCCCCTCTCCTAGATGTTAGATATATAGTAAAGCCTGTTTCACACGAGGGGGATTTTCAAGGGGATCTTCCTCATGGGGATCCCCATGGGGATTCCCGTGGGAGTCCCCACGCGTCCCCTAGGGGATGGGGATCTACATGCAGTGGCCAATCAAATAAAGTCACGTGCGTGTGGGGATCCCCTTGCGTCCCCAAGGGGATCCCCTCGGGGACGCGTGGGATGCAAGGGGATTCCTTTGAAAATCCACCTCGTGTGAATCAGGCTTAACGTTTACAGAGATTACATAATTTTTTCATTGTAGCGTAAAAAACCGAGGACCTTCGACCTTCGGCTTTCATTGAGCTAGTTGAAGAAATACAAGAAGTTAAAGTAATACAAGAAGTAATACAACAAGAAGACACAAAAAGCACAGCACTGTTGATAAAGAATAAGCACTGCAACATAAGAATGCTAGAATAAAAAATCAAAAGCTATTTGTATGTAGTCCCAGTACTAGTACTATAAATATTACAATATCCATTTTAAGACAATAAAGCACAAACGATAACAATGTATTAAGCTAGTGTATATTTAAATTTGTACTGTATTTTGTATTTGTATTTAAAGTTATATTATGTACATGTATAAGTATGCAATATTTATATATACGCGTACAGCACACAATATGTTGAACGCATGAGCTTTGATGAATGAGAATAATAAACAAGACGAAGACTAAACTAGCTACAGAGTCGCAAGAGGCTCGCCAGAACAAAATCTGAAGAAAATTTCGATTTTTAGGCCAATTGTGGTCAGTTGCAGGCCTATCGGAAAATTTTCATGGACGAACAACACAAAATTAAAAGCAAAATCCTTTGTCAGAGAAATAGTGGTTCCGGTTCCGGTTCCGGTACTTTTAAAATACCGGAACCGGAACCGGAACCGGAACCAAAAAGTACCGGAACCGGAACCGGAACCGGAACTCCGGTCGATCCCTGTTCAGAAGGTATATATTTTGGATTTGCAGTTGGAAAGGGGGGAACTAAAAATTTTGTACTAATTTTTCTACAAGAAAACACGATTTTGCAGGCGCTGAGAACATACATATCTGAATCTGACATTTTTGTGAAGGAAAAAAATATATATATATATATATATATATATATATATATATATATATATATATATATATATATATACGTTTTTATTTTTTTTTGAACACCAATAAGCTAGACTGAAGTCTGGCTTGAGCAAGCCTAGCTTGAAGTCTCAAGTCTGACTTATAAATAAGCCATAAGCGAGACTTAAGTCTGACTTGGCCAAGCTAGACTTGTGGCTCAAAAGCGAGACTTATAATCCAGACTTTTGTGAATACGGCCACAGGAATACGTTTAGTGAAACGACGTTGGACATTTTCGCCTTTATCTATATATGTCTTGTAAAGAATGAGGGTAAGGTTAAGTAAGGTTAAGGTAAGATATCTGTAGAAAGTAGATATTGTGTGTTGCATTGAATGCTGACTGCATTTATTCGATCCAGCGCCAGCAGTTTAATTTCCAACTCTGGACGGCTGCATGATTATATAGATTTGTCATACTTTTTTTCTTTTAAAGTTTTACCGTATGGAGTTTTTAGTTTCGACTTGACAGCTTGAGCTTACCTCATCAAAAACTAGAGTTTAAAACAAGTTACTCAACCGTACAAGAACAACAATTTTCTGTTTGTCTAAACCAGCGATTATACATTATATAGTATATTACACAGATATTGTATACATTTATCATGTATATATATATTATATGTCCCTGCTGCCCTGCACCATGTACACGTTGTCCCTATGAGACCTTGTTTCACGTGAAATTCAGGTTTCTGGATGTGGCTGTATGTCAGAGGAGGCAACAGACTTCCAAAAATGCAGCGTGTGCGTATACGTTTCACGTGTACACTAAAATAAAATTTTTATATATATATATATATATATATATATATATATATATATATATATATATATATATATAATACGTATATGTGCGCAGACGCAGCTGCCGTCGACGTTTTTTACGTGAAATTTTTTACATTTCTTTAAATTTGTGGTATTAAGGAGGTTGGGAAGTTAGCAAAAAATGTTCTCCAGCTTCACGTGCTACGTTGGATCAATATGAGGTCCAGTGCTGAACGCGTCTGGTCGGTTATGTAAATATATATGTATGTATATATGTGGGTGCACTGTGCAGTATATAACATTATATATTATCAGCTCCGTACTTACATGCTTACATAACCCTGTGGTATAGAGTCAAGCAGGCCACGAAGCTAGGTTATTTCGTTTGAGCTAGTTTTTTGCGGCTTTTTGCGTTCACGTGCTCTAGGGTTGACTGGGCCCGGCTCAACTTAAACAAAGCACGCTTGTATTATGCGACTGGCTATGACAAATATTTCCGCGACTGTTGAAATTTGCTGACCCGGGCCGAACGTATAAGCCGTTTTATAAGCTGTGACATTTTACACAATTTATTTCATTTCTTTGAATAGTTTCCTTATCACCTGGCAACTATTAATATTATAATGCCAAGCACAAAGCAAATAGTGTTTCTTATCAGTGCGCTGTATATAATACTGTTTTCTTGACCTGTCTTTTATTTCAAAGCACGGTTACCGCGCTGAAAAGTTCAGCTTTTTTAGGATGACTTTTGAAAATTCTTTACCACGCATTGCATATTTTCGTCAAAACAGCATCATTTTTCAAATTAGTTGTTTAACTTTTTCAACCCCAGATAACCTCTAGTACATTTAACAGCTAAATTCATAGCTCTTACAGATGACTGACTATCCAAGTTTCAATTGCTGTTGTATTACGCAATAATGGGCAAAGTTCTAGCACTAGGTGCTTTCATGCTTTCATCCGTCATTCTGTTCCCTGTTATAGTTTTACTCGTGCCATCAAATGCTGACACTATGACCCATCTTGTGGATCTAAGCCTCAACAGTATTCTGTCCGAAGTTTTCAACTACCAGACCATTATATGGATTATATGCTCTGTGCTGTTCATTGTGAAGTTATTTGAACTATTCAGCTTGCCGGACAAACCCCGAGTTCACTACCTCAAAGCTTCAAATGCCGCCATCGCTAAAGTTGCAGAGGATTGTCAAATTCTGCATGAAACGTGAGTGTTGTCCGTTGTATCCCTCAGCAGTTGTTTGAGCTACCTTTGCATCAAAAATTGCCAAAATTTTAAGTCCCTAACTATTAACTAACTATATTTAGTATTTATTTATTAACTTGATTGATTTAGAACCTGAGTGAGTTTATATATACATACTATATACATATATTAACAAACCATATGATTGTATGCTTTTAGCGTTAAAAAAGTTTTTTTGCACTTATTATTTGTGTACTATAGTGTTGCCTTGTCTCGTTTTAGCTACTATCCCCCCTGGCTGGGCGGACGCAGTGGTCACCTGCAGACAGTGACCTATGGCCTGCTGGGTCGCGTGGCGAAGTCCTTGGCCAGTGTGCGACATTCCATGACACTCAAGGATGGGACTACTGTCACATTCGATGTATTTGAACCGCTGGTGCAAAATCCTTTTGGTAAGCTTGCCTAAGTGCATACTATTGCTTTATATTGGATTGAATTACACATCAGTTCGGAAACTTTCCTACCTACACTGAAACTGAGATGAATTGAAGTGAAAGTTGAAAGTTTTGTTTACTTCAGCGGACTCAGTGTGATCAGTTTGGGAGCAATTTTTCCCATAATAATTTGGAAAATCATCGAATACGTACACGTTACTGATATTGTCAGTGTACTATGAATCATTATCCTCACTGTATTATGAAGAATATTGTTAAAAGTATTAGTCAAGTTCATACATGTACACAGGGTCTCGGTTTTGGGGGGGCTTGTCCCGGAATTTTTGAAATTTTAGGGGGGGGCTTGTCCCGAAGTTTCGAGGGCTTGAGCGGACAAAAACGTAAAAGTTTCGATTTTTTGCCAAAATTTCAGCAAAATTTGGCTATTTTGAGCAATTTTTTCGCTTTTTGCTCATTTTTGAAGTATTTTCCGGCGATCTGGGGCAATTATTGAGTGTTTGGGCAGCTTTCTTTCAGCATAAAAGAAGGCGGCTTGTCCCGGGGGGTGAAATCTAAGGGGGGCTTGTCCCGGAATTTCAAATCTGGAGGGGGTGTTGCCCCCCCAGACCCCCCCATGTACATCTATGGTCAAGGTTCGTTAATAAATAAACACGGAACTGAAAGGGTTGTTATGTTTTTGTGAGTTTCACGCTAACACGTCCTTTCAGGCGACTACACCCTGGCCCTCTGTCCCGGCATTGCCAACAGCAGTGAGAGCGCCTACATCAGAACCCTGGTCAACTATGCCCAGAAAGCCGGATACCGATGTGCTGTACTCAACCATCTGGGAGCATTGAAGAGCGCCAAGCTAACCTCTCAACGGATTTTCTTGTTTGGTATGCTTTATTTGAATTTATGACTATTTGTATGCCTCAAGCTTTGATTGTTGTCAGACTACTTAGTTTTCTTGTGCCCCGCAACCCAACGGAACACTAATTGAAGCTTCTAAAATTTTTAATTTTCGTGCTCTGATTAAAAGCAGGCAGGGGAGTAGAACGCAAGCCATAGTTTAAGGGCCTTATCCAAAATTGGATTTAACGGATTAGATTTAAATTAGTTTTGCTAATAGCGCACGCAGCACAAAATGAAAATAGCCGGCTGAAATTATACCCCACATGGCTCACATACAGTACCTCGGTGTGTGCCAAGTTTCAATAAATTACGTATAATTGACGCTGCGTTATTGACGAAATAGAGTTAAATCTAATCCGATAAATCCAATTTTGGATAAGACCCTTAGTCATTGAGTGAACGTGTTGGTTTAGGTGGAACCGATGAATACTGCAATATGATTCTGAAGCTAGGCCAAATGTATCCGGAGACGCGATTCCTCTGTGTTGGCTTCAGTATGGGGGCCAATATTGTGACCAAGTATCTGGGCGAAAGTCCGGTGCTGCTGGACCGCACAGTGTGTGGCATGTCCATATGCCAGGGATATGATGCCATAAGGTGCGACAGTTGCTAATCAGATCCATCTCGTCCACTTAGTGAGGTTGAAATGAATGTATACATAAGTCGCTGACAGAACATATTGACAAGAACCTAGTTTACTAAGAAGGCCAAAATTTGTGACCCTTATTAAGAGTACGTATTGACAAGAACTTTATTAAGATGGCCAAAATTTGTGACCCTAATTTATTAAGAAAGGTGACATTTTGCAACAGTTGACCTGAAACTACTCACTAGCCATTCGTTGAACATATTATAGAATATGAATTGGTTATTGTGGAAAATTGAAAGTAGATACAAGGACACGGCAGCCTGTCTTGCTAGTTGCTATAAAATACATGAGCACGTGTGTATAATACAGTATGCGTAGACTACTGTCTGTTGCGGTCACAGTGGTAAGTGTTTATTAAAGTTCGACCAAAGAATGCTGGATGCTGAGACAAAAAGAAACACGCATTTTCATTACGAAAAGAACGATTTGCAAGCTTCAGAAGTACAGCGAGTAGTCACGAAAATCATGCCACCTGTTTTGTCTCAGGGTTCAGCAAATTCTGGTCAATCTTTAGTCACTACATAGTGGTTGTGATTAGTTCAGGGCCCGCCCCTATATGCACCAGTGGCAGAGTCTGAGACGTCTGTATTTGTACGTGATGACGGAGAACGTGAAGCATCTGCTGCGAGACCATTACGACTCGGTGGTGGCGCCCCACGTCAAGTCGGGGAAGGTGGACGAACAGGCGCTCTGGGCCACCACCTCGCTCTACACCCTTGACGACCAGTACAGCAGGTATGTATTATTCTTGTAGTTATTTCTTGGATACTTATACTTAAACAAGTGGTTTAGCGCTGTCTTATTCAACTTGGTAGAATGATGGAGCTGGCTTTTGAGCCGTCCGTCGAAACGGAACTTTTAGTTGTTAAGTAGAAACTGGGAAGGTAAATTTTATAGCTACGTGGGTGTTGTATTTTGCTTTATTGTACTAGGTAAATACGAAATACGTGTATTATATATATAAATATATATATATATATATATATATATATATATATATATATACTGGCATTTTTTTTGGGTTTTAAAAGTGGGGGGGGGGGCTCGCAACACACACTACACAGTTATATACTTTATATAATGAAAACTCATAATGAAAGCGACAAATTGTTCAGAAATATTAAATTACATGTGTCATTTAAGGTGGTAGTTGCGTTTTCGAGGTTTTTGTGCTTTCTATGTAAACTTTGCGCCATCAGTACTCAAATTATAAGTGACGCCTGAGCATAAATTTTTGGGACAGCACTGTAAAGGTCAAAATCCCCAGGCATGTCTCTCACTTTTTCGAAATTTCACCTGTGGACATTTTTAGAGGGTTTTAATTACAAGAAAATATCTTAAATTTTCGGTGCGTTTGCTTTTCAGCTATTTTTTCAGTAAATTGACTAGTTATTAAAAAAGTGGGGGACATGCCTGGGGATTTTAAACATGTCAAAAACCTTACCAACTTTTAGCCCCAACAGGTAATTGTATGATTCAGAGCTGTGGCGCAAACTTTTTGTAAAAAATTGTAACATTTTGGAAAGGACCTTTCTTTAGTCGCTTATACTGGAAACAAAATCACAGGTTAAATTTCAATACATGGCATACATTTAGGAAAGATATTGTTATACCTAATGCAAAAGACCGCTTGTGATTTGAATTTGTAAACGCTGAGCTATGGCCTTTCAAAAAAACACCTAAAAACGCAATTACCCCCTTAAGTTGAGCTGTTTTGAAATATTTTTTCTTTATAGTCGCTAACGAGTGTATTTTTTCGTTGTCTGGAACTTAGTCGTAGGCATCTATGTATTAACATACTTTGTTCACCGATACCGGTTTGATAGTATAATAATATATTCACCCCATTAATATATTCACCTAATAAACTGAATATATAAAAATAAACTGAATATTTTTTTAACAGGAAAACAACTGGTTCATCGTACATTTTTTCGTAAAAAAACTGTGCAAAACAGGTTTTTCAAGAACACATAATGGTGTGTCACTCTTTTTTATCTGTAATGCTCTTAATAGTACAAACTCTAAACATTATTTGTCTGTGATTGGTAAAGTTTATTCATCAGCTTCTGCTGCGTCAACATAATATTGTAAAAAATGCGTTACATAAAATACAAAGGTTTTACACTTCGTGTCATTGCTCGTACGTATATATATAATTATTACAAAGTTTTAGTATATAGGTGGGAATGACATATTGTGAATAGTGCAATTTATATGTCCTTTTACGTTGGGAAAAAGCTTCTCCATCTACATGACAAACACACGAACAGCTCAATACGATCACTTGTGGAATACTATTAAAGACGTTTGCGTGCATCTATACGTAATGTACTTGAAGTTTTTGAGAAACCGAGTGAACAGTTGATTATCCTGGTTTAGTGCATTCACGTATTGTAAGTCGCTTACAAGTTATATAATGTTTAGCAATTATATACATGTTATATACGTAGACGTTGTGTATATAGTTCTGACGTATTTAACTGGAGACTACAGGTAATTAATAGTTTGACATGTCAGATTGTCAGGGCTAAATGCCAAGTGGTGTGCTGTACTGCTGTGACTAGTTTTTATAATTACACACTGTCTATTTTTTAAGGATGTAGTTTATTATAATATGTTATGTATATACTTTACGTATAAAAGATCAGACTGTTAATCTTTGGAGTTTATTAGTTGAACGTGATGTCTTGGTTGGCACAGCTATGCACCACACCTAACGCACAATACTGGTTTTGACGTACTTTAGAATTTTCTTTGGAGACAAAAATTTTATCAGACATGCTTTAACTTTGACATTATCATTCGATTAGAATAATATGCACTTTTTCTTGTAGTCACGCGGCTTCCCTAGAAATAAGATATCCGAAACACTGAATTTATAAACTATGCTAAATTTAGGGTGTGGTGGCTAACTTTAGCAAACAAACGTTAGATAATCAGTAGCCGTATATATTGTTTCCTGGTTTTGTTCTCAGCAAAACTTTCCACATTATTGACATACAGTACCTATTTTTAAACAGTTCAAAGGACAAAGTTCAAAGTTCTGGTTTTATCATGGTATTAACTTTTGTGTCTTTGTGTACTCTACAAAGTACACTTGGCGTGGAGACCAAACTATTTTTAAATTTAAGCTTTTGATGTGCTTGACTGCCAGCTTTAATTTAAGATTTACAAAAGATGCATGTTTGTATTGTGATAAAATTACTTTAATTTTGGCAGCAAAGTAAACCAAATAAACTGGCTTGAGTGTTCCCAGATCTTTGAACTTTGAAACTTTTAAGTCTAAAAGTAGATTCTTCTCTTGTTGAAACTATCAAATTACCTACTTCATATTATATGAATCAATATGCATATTAAATATTTATAGTGATATAGTTTATATATACGTAATTTTATAATTATGTAGTGTAATGCGAAAATACGTATCTAGCTTTGTTCAGTGTTAACACAGTTCCCAGACCAGTTCACTCCTGTTACCAGTTAGTCTGTTGTCAGTACATTTTTTGACGGACTGCTGTATATTGGTGCGGGGAAAAAACCCTAGTGCTTCCTGTCGAACCTTTAGACATAGGCCCTTTTTGAGTATGTAGGTGGAAAGCGCATCCCAAACTGACTTACTACACAAATTTTTGTGCAATTCTGACGCCTGTAGCATTTTTTATGAAATATCAAAATTTTGCATGTTGAAAAATTTCAAAATGACAAAATTTTCCAAATTTTTGACTTGTCATAACTTTTCACAAAAACACTTTTGGCCGACGCCGTTTGCATTTTTCAAGAGAGTTACCTCTCCTCTATACTTCTAAAGCTCAAAAACAGTGAAAAACGTTGTGGTTGATCTGTGACTGTTCAAAGTTTGTGCGGGAAAAAACCCTATTGCGGGGAAAAAACCCTATTTTGTTTGGTGACATTTTTTTGCTAAACTCACCCATTGTTGCTACAAAAGTTGATTCATCTGGGGCCTAGGCTAAAAACATGCGTAGACTTCATTGAAACCGTTTTTTTGGCCGAAAAACGTCATTTTTTGTCGTTTTGGCTCATACCCCGACACCCCTTACGAAACCTGTTTTGGTGATGTTTCACCAAAACTTGGCATTTTTTTGGAATATTTAGGCTTTAGCTGCTAGCTGCGTACCACCTAAATTTAAGAATGGTAGACGCGGGCGGTGTGTGTCCACCGTTTCGAACGTAATCAGCGCAAAAATCTGTTTTTAATGCTTTTAAATACGGAAAAAATGCATATTTGGGCAGAAGTCATTTATGCCAAAAAGGGTCAATTTTTGAAGAATCATTGTGAGTCACATGGGTGTCGGAGCAACGGTTATTTAGTCCATACTGCAGCCTAAGAGTTGTAGAACACGATGAAATTGTGTTCATACTCACAGCTAATAGAACAACCAAAAAAAGTGATAGGGTTTTTTCCCCGCATTTGGGTTTTTTCCCGCATAGGGTTTTTTCCCCGGACCCGGAGGTTTCGAGGCTTATTACTCAGAAACGTGAGTAGTTAGAATCCATTTTATTAATGCAACAGTTAGGCGAAAGATGGCCGTTATAACATCCGCGAGCATTAATGGATCCGATTTATGTGGAGCGCAGGAGGACCCGAAAAGTTGAAAATAGGGTTTTTTCCCGCACCACTATAAAAGCTGTGAACTAGATTCTAACTTCTGAAACTCAAACGACTTTTGAAACAGAAACAGTTGAGCATAGGACATTCACTGTAGTTTAACACTGTTCTGACGTCACGGACAATCTCTTGCGGTCACGTATGACCCAAGTTTTAGGGGGATATGCTATTTTTTCTTTTTTGTTATAAAAGTGGAAAAGCGTTTGACATGGGGCGTGTGGAACATGCATGCTTACGGACATGAGCACAGGCCACAGACAACTATATATGTACTAGATTTTAGATGGCACTAACTTTCTGATCATAGCTTTAATATTGTTTCAGACGGATAGCTGGTTTCTCTGACGTTGAAGATTATTATCGATGGTGTAGCTCGTCTCAGTATATGGATAAGGTAAAAACTTGGATGTCATAGTTTGCTAGAAATGCGCCTGTTCCTGTTGTATATTTACAGTTTTTAGCCATGTTTTCTGGAGATTTGATTCTGGTCCTTTTGTTGTAAAACAGAGTTAAGACATTTTTTCGACAGCTGTCTGTCAATTTAGAAAAAAGATTTACTCCCCTCGCTTTTTGTCTTCCCTAGACTTAGACACAGCCACAGGTTGAGGTTCTTCTCTTGTCCACTTTGAAAGTGATAAACGTAATTTGGAAAAATGAAAGTTTTGCGCTTAACTGGCTCCAATTCATTTATATTTGTATATTAGTATCTTCGGTAAGGAAAAACCCAACTATATGTAGGGCATAAAATACATTGCGTCCATAGACGCACATAGGGGGGGTACCGAGGTGTACTCGGCACCCACCCCCCCTCAGACATTCGGCACCCCCCTTCCCCCGCTCAACCCCCCACCCCCTCTCCGATGCCCAAAAAAGTGCCCCAAAAATGCGTAAAAAAGTGAAAAACTGGAAAAATGTTTCGACTGCGGCCGAAAATGTACCCCAAAAATTAGTTAGAAAACGAAAAATTGTGAAAAATTTTTTGGCTGTCGCCGTAAAATGGCCAAAAGTAGGGACCACCGCCCCTTCCGCCAAGGGTCGGGCACCCCCCCTCACCGATTCCCCACGTGCATCTCTGATTTCGTCGCGAGGCGAGTGAACACATTACTTGAGTTTTGGTTGGATTTTATTTCAGATTAGCGTTCCCATGCTTTATCTGAACGCGAAAGATGATCCGCTGATCCCACCTCCACTATGGCAATTTGTTAAAGAAAAAGCCGGTACGTGTGAATGTGTGTGCGATAAATACGTATATACAACTTAGTGTTAATTTCTTACTTATTGCTTGGCTAACCTTTACGTTCAGTAATGCTTAATATGTCATGCTTGTTTAAATTTGGCAAAGGTATGAATACAGAATTTTTTGAATGGTATATACAGCTGTTGTATTATAGTTTCTTGTTCAGGGCCTTTGCATAAATTATATCAACTGGAGTAGATTAACTAGATTAACTTCATTAACTCACCATAACATTTACAAAAGTTAATAAAACTTTACAGAGCGATTAGACATTGTCATCTTCGTATATATACTAATACTTGCAAAAAATTTATGAAGTCAAATCAATTCTATATCGAGTTATGTAGTTGATCTAGTTAATATAATCCAGTTATGACCCTTGGTTTAAGAAATGGGCAAGAAGCATCTTCTCTAATATAGTTTAAGGAAAAATCCAATTTCAATTTATTTATGTTTTGTTTCAGAAAGCACGCCGGACACGCTGTTTGTGTTGACGAAGCACGGCGGTCACCTTGGATTTCTGGAGGGCGGACTCTCATTCCCCCCCTACGAGGTCACCTGGCTGGACCGATTCATTGTAAACTTTTCCAACTCAATGATTCAAACCTATGATCAGAAAACGCCTTCCTCACTATAATGAGAATCTGTTAGGCTGTTGTAATAATAATATTATAATTGTACTTTGTATTATATTACTCATTGGCAAGAGTATGTAACTGTATTTTACTTTTTTCTACTGGATGTAAGGGAATATTGTTACGTACTCTTGCTGCTATTAATATTATTGTTATTCCAGATTTATTCAGCTTAATGTTGACCATTTTGCTGTGTTAACTTTGGTAATATGTCCTTTATATACTATATACTCTTATTGTGTGGTTATTGGATATACAAATTTTAATAATTTTGATATAAACTTAAGGATGGATCATCTTTTTGGTAAAGTTTTTTGTTCGGTTTCAAAGTGTCAGTATGAGCCAATAATGAGGGTAGAAGATTGTAATATAGAACTAACATTAGTTCAATCCTGAAGACGTAGATACTTAATTTAGTATCGAAATATCTACTTTGTCCATGCCAACTGATTTTTTCATGTTGTGCTGTTCGCGTAACCTTTACGAATTTATCTCAGGCTATCTGCACAGTTGGGTTCTAGTCATGTGTGCACTTATCCTTTTACCTGTCCTTAACTAGGTCCCTGTTTCTGTATATACTATATTATGAAGAGTACACAAAGTCTCATTTCTGTAAAAGTCATATGTTATTTATACTGCGCCAAGAGTATACAAATTCGGCTGTCAGAATACTGCTCCAATAGGTAATTCTAGAGTAAGGCATCGTGTACTCCTGATAGTCTATGTTGTTTCTAGCTATGTGGTGTATTGTGGTAATTTTGTTTACAGCTTTACAGAATTACTGGTTTTGTTAAACTGCTATTTTGTTACTGGTTTCACTAAATTACTTTTTGCACTCTGCGGGTTATCATGCTAGAATTCAGTGAGACATTTTGCTGCCTGCTGATGATAAAACACAGTCAGGTGCGCTTGTAGAAATTGGCTCTTTGTTTAAGTTTTCCGCCAATTAGAAGCGAGCTGCAAGGCTTAATTTGCCAGACGCCTGTGCTCGTGCTCCAACCAGCAACGCTGCCACTGCACCCATTATGGCCATTTCTGCATGACTGCTGAAGAAGCGCGTGCAGAGCAGCTCCTTGTAATTGGCCGATATATTATATACTTGTTGAAGTATAAACTTGACTAATTTGGCCGATTTTGACGAGCGCATTTGAATGCGCTCTATCATAGGTAAGCAGGAAAGCGTCTCATTGTTCTGATGAATGAGCCACTCTATGTACTCTTGGTCATACGGTTTAAAACTGATTAGCTAACTGCCAATTAGTTCGTTTTAAAAAAGTTTATTTGTCTCGAGTAATGTGGTAGCCTGCTGGTGCATTCTCCTGTAACTTGTGGTTTAGCGAGCTTTACTTGTCTCTTGCTTTGTACCCATATACGTGTACTTGTGCAACGTAAAGCCGTGCTGTGCACTTTACCCTGTGCTGTTTTGTTTATACTAGAATTTATAGGTGTATGTATAGTCGCCTTTTGGAGATTGATCAAAATTAAATCGTCGTTTGTCCAACTAGGTTCACACTTTTTTACTTTTGGGCTTGTTATTCTGTTCTTTTGGCAATATAATCGCCAGATCGTTTGTGGCAATAGTACCAATGAGCGACCGTAAATTTTGGTCCACCCATAGTATTAAAAAACTAATTAAATTACTTAGTTGGAATGTTTTTTGTTAACGTTAGCTTATTATGACATCATTTACTATTACCAAGAGTACATAATAGGATTGTACTATTATGTACTCTTGCTATTGCTTAGATAAGTTTAATTTCGTAGCTGTGGATGTTTTAATGCTTGAAGTTAAAAGTATAGTGTTGTATGCTGAATTACACCCTCCATTTTTTTAAATATTCTTATGCAAATTGTATACCATAATTATGCAGTATTGTGTTAGATTGTGTACACTTATTGCTAAAATTGATAAAGATGAAGAAAATATGTTTTCAGGAACTGATTTTTGACTGCAAGTGTACGTAATTTCAGGCCCAAGCAGCAAAGTCTAGTGTTGTGATATGAATCACGACTGTCAGAAACTTTTTTGTTTTTTGTAATTTTTTTGTACACCTGTTCCTGTTGTAACTTTTCATGTATTTGGGGACCTCAAGTGAAACTCCCCCACCGTGTGTTTAAGCTGGCGTTAGAAGCCCTCTCCTAAATTACCTAAAGATTCGCTAAATTTATGCCATTAAAGTTTAAGCGAGGACTTAACTTTTTGAGTCAAGCGCATTTAGTCTGGGACTCCATTTACATTAATGCCGCCTGTATATACTTTGTTGTATGGGGCAATGTGTTTGACTTTGAATTTATCCTTACTATTTGAATTTTGAAATATTAAAATATAGACTCTTACAGCTATATTTGGACCGTTTTCTGAAGTGGTTGCAGTTTTCGGTCTAGAAGGAGATACTTTTCTCTGCGTTAAAAATTATAATCAAAGTAAAATTATCAATACAAAGTAAAAATACATACATACTGTAGCTCTCTATGTACCATACTAGATACTACTAACATATACATACGTATGAACAAAAGTACATAATAGCAATAGGATACATCCTGTTATGTACCCTTCGTATGAATCAACCCTTAAGATGGTGGCAACGTTTGATCGTTTTTCACAGTTACTTCTAATTTTTACTATTGTTATTTAAACTGACTTAATTATTTTTGTGTACGAAACAAGTTTTGATAAATCAAAGTAGAGGTAAAAACTAGTAATAATCGCATAGAACTATAGATATGTATGTACTTGTTATCTGAAAACTAAATTGTGTTAAAACTAGATTTTCTGTGAGGACAAAATTATGTTTCCGTGATACAGCCTATCCATGTGCAATTTATCTGAAATATCTGTATTCTTATTTTGTTCTCTTTTTCTATATTAAATAAACCAGCATTTACTTTTGGTTGTCGTTTTTGCACCTCTGAGGCTTTCTCAGGCCCGATTTTTCGAAGCAAAGTGTTCGTCGGAGAAACTTGGATTCATCGAAAAGCTTGTCATTGACAAAAAATTCAACTGATCGAGCTCTGTAGTCGACAATTTTGTCAAGGTCAACGAGAAACATTTTCAGTAAGATTGGTCACGGTTACACACGCGTGTAACCGTGTGTACACAGGGGTCACTATCCGCGGTTACAGTGTATACTCGCCTAGAAATAGTGTGACCTTTTAGGTACTCTAAACGGTTATATATACACTTGAAAGAATAGATAGTGTAACCTGTAGCACTATCCATTTTCCGTTAAGAAAAAATGTCTGCTTGGGCTGCTGGATTTACGTAGCTTTCCTTCGCGCAAGGCTATTCATGCACATAAACATAAATTGCAGAATTATACCAAACTAAGCCTAAGCGTAAACTAAGCATGATACTAACCCCTGGGACTAAGCCTGAGCCTAAAATTGAGAATTTTTGAAAACACACGCACACTTACACGTGCATAACCTTGCGAGAAGGAGAGCTCAATGCTGGATTTATACACAGTGGGTGGGATTCACAAAGCGCGTTTAAACGCAGTCTAAGTTAGACTGCGTTTAAACGCAGTCTAAAACGCTGGTCTAAGTTAAACATGATTCACAGAGATTGATATGATTAGGGCGTGTCATCGGATTTTTATGTTCTATTTCAATTGAAACCTTGTCTAACTTAAACGAACGTTTAGACCGAGTCTAAACGTGATTCACAAAGCCCGTTTAAGTTAAACGGGCTCGTTTAACAGAATTCTTTGTTTGATTCTTTTATAAATTCTATTTGTAGAACATTGTGCTTTAATACGTAGGGTAAAACGGGGTAATATGGGCATAGTTTTTAGCTGACTATGACCGCATTACCCTACTTGATGTAATAACTTATGCCAGTGCAAAGGATAAAATATGCTTTTAACACAGATTATAAAGCCATGTCCCATGATATACCACACGAAATTTCAAGTGGATTGGTTAACATTAAAGTTCGCAGCTTACATTTAAAGTTGCAGACATAAAGTTGGCAAAAATAGGGTAATGCGGTCACTGATGTCGGCTATTATGGTCAAAAATAGGGTATTATGGTCAACGAGCAAATCAGTGCAGAAATGAGCATAGCCTATCGCTTATGAATAAAAATCAAACTTTTAGACGCTTTTATCAAAATAAACACAAAAAACGATTGGTAAAAAACCATTACAACAAAAAACAGTTAGTAAATACGCAAGAAATCTACATGACAAAATTATTGTGTTTAGCTTTCAGTTTTTAGCATACACCTGTGAAATTACAGTTTTATATATTGACATAATTTAGTTTTTAAGTTTATTTTTCTGCAATTTGCATTATTACTAATGGTCAGGCAGCTTATTGTACCTGTTCACAACAACTAAGCGTCTGCAACAGGCAAGTAGGTATACTATCATTGACTAAACGCTGGCCAAAAATGTTGCAGCCTGAGACAAAAAGAATCACGCGATATCATTACGAAAAGAACTAATTGCAACCATCAAGAGTACAGTAAGTAAGTAGTCGCAGAAATCACGCCACCTGTTTTATCTCAGGGTTCAGCATTTTTTGGTCAGACTTTAATGTAATGACAAAAGCTGAAATCACAGTCATATCATCACACACCTTTTTTACAAAATAGGGTAATTCTTTTTGCAAAATAAATTATTTAAGTTTAATCGAAGTAACATTAACTAGTCAAATGGCTACAACGGGTTGCCTACGTAGGCAGAGGACCCCTTATTCTAGACAGTGAACCCTCTATTCGTGTTCAAGATGTCAAATTACCCCCAGAAACATCAAATCTCAGTTTCAAAAATTGGATCCCTAAGGATCCCCTCATTTTTGAATGTCACGTTGTAACGTAGCAGTGGTCAGCGCAATGGGCGGGTCGTGCAATTTGCAATGACAGCCGCGTTGGATAGTGGAGCCGTAAATGGAATTTCTACTTTGGTTTATAAAGGCTGTTAGAAAAGTTAGTCGCTGGCCAGGACGGTGTAGTGGTCTGCACGTCTGCCATATTCTGGATTGTAGCAGAAGGCACAGATTCGATTCCTGTCCTGGTCTTTTCAGAAAAAGTATGAGGGGCGAACCAGCCCTTCACCTTTCAACGTGATTCGGCCCCCCGTGGGATCACGGAGTCACCAATGTAGGGAGCACAAGCACTGAAGGGAGGACCCTTCCACCAAAGTTTGTTTAAACGTTTAAACCAAACGTTTAAAACGCTTACATGTACAATCGTTTAAACGTTTTATACGCGTTTAAACGCTCACTCGCTTAACCGTTTAAACGTTTAAACGCTCACGTGTTTAACCGTATAAACGTTTAATCGGGTTTAAACGCTCACTTGTTTAACCGTTTAAACGGTCAAAGGCGGTTAAACGTTTAAACGTTTAAAGGTTTAAACGCGTTTAAACATTTAAACGTTTAAACGTTTAAACGCGTTTACGTTTAAACGTTTAAACGGTCAAAATACGTTTACAAAACGCGTGTAAACGTTTAAACGCGTTTTCTCATCTGTAAACGCGAGAGATTAAACGTTTACTGAATTGTGTAAACGAGCCTAGCGTTGACCCCTCTTTTTAAACCGCTTTGTCTCACCAATCGAATTGTGAAATTCCGAAATGGCCGCGACCCCATAACAAAACTTATGGGAATTTTAAAGTTTGCAGACCATAAAACCCTTATTATGATTACATCGTAATGACTAAATTACGAAGTGTTCTTTTTCCTCATGTTGTTAAAGGCGCCATAACTGGCCTTTGAAAACCCGGACAGACACACCAACAACATCATTGAAATGCTGGCGTGAAGGGCTTTCAAAAGAGGAGTTATATGACTACGTGCCACTTCAGATTAACCCGAAATAATTGCAGGTTACGCTCACGTGACACGGTCATGTGCGCCTTTATTTGAAAGGCTTTCTCAAGTCTAGACGAATGATGTTAGTGTCATGTTTGCACGTCATTCCTTGCGTACGCGAGAGGCCTTTTAACCCATTGTGACTAACTATAATCAAATCATGTTAGATCAAAGCTTTTTACAATTAAATTTTAACCGGATTTTATAAAAAAGCAAAATATTCAAATGCTCTGAAACTTAGTCTGTTGTCCAACTAGTCTAAACTAGACGCACTAGTCTTGTAATATTAATAACAGACATGACAGATACAGACTTACATACAATAGGTTTGCCTTTGCTTCGCAATTGGTCGGCAGCCCAACAAACAGTTTTGCGAAAAATGCCGAAAACCTTTCTAAACATTAAACAAATGTGAGCGGCAGGTTAAACATCATTCGAAAAGATGTTTCTTCCAACTGATGTCTATTCTACCAATTATAGTCTGCACTGAAAATTATTACTGTAGGTTAAGGCTGCACTGTTACTGTGGCTATGAATCAAAACTCAATAAATTTTGAATGAAACTGCTGTTTTTTTTAGTAATGCAAAAGTAATATAACTAGCAAGACAGGCGATTTATATGATTAACCGTATTACCCTTCATTGACCATAATACCCGACGTCATTGACCATAAATGCCTATCTGTGACCATATTACCCCACAAATTTCACTGCATAATTTTTACCTACAACTTTGAAGTAAAGTAGAAAATTTTCCAAGGAATAATTAGAGCATAAACTGGGAATTCTGTTGGTATAAAAATCATAGCAATTGGTCAACCATAAGAGTTTATTCAAGTTTGCAAACCTTAACCAAATTTCACAATGGCTTATGCGCAAAACAGCCGAAACCCAGTTTGCAACATTCAAATGAAGACTTGTCAGGCTGCAGAGAACGTCACGTGATGAAATTTGGCCAATAGATTGTCCATATATTCAGAGCTTATTTTCGAGAGAAAGAGCTCCGAACAGTCATTGGATCAATTTATCCATGACTTTAAAGTTAACCCTGACCATATTACCCTATTTGACCATATTACCCCGTTTTACCCTACCGACAAAGCTATTAATTTAGGTAACAAAATTACTTTTTAATAAAAGTTAATTTAAAATTCAAGTTAATTACGTAGTTAAAAAGAAAATTTTTCAATTGGTAAATAAGATAGTTAATTTACTATTTAACGTATATTATATTATGTTAATTATATTAATTAATTAATTAACAAGACTAGTGCGTCTAGTTTAGACTAGTTAGACTAGATCTACAACGTGAGGTCACGCAGTGTGTAACGTTTAAATTTATTTTGAAAAAATGTCAAATTTAAGTCCAAGTTGACTTGCAATGCGATTTGATCACATATGAGGTGATTACAGGTAGTCAACAAAAGGGAAAAATTCCAGGAGCCATAACTTTTCATATGGTAGTGGGCAGTGGCATCGATGTGGAATTTTTTTAAATGCCAGCGTATGTCAAGAGCTATCGATTGATAGGTCGCACAATGACGTAAAATGCACCCAACTTTGCGCAAAATAGCCCGTTTATGTACGGTTTTGAGGGGGGGCACCCCCCTTAACAGAAGACCCCGTACTCAGCTGAGGGCGATTACCCCCCCCCCTCAGTTCAGTACAGGGTCTTCAGTTGAGGGGGGGATATTACCCCGATTTCATTTATTTTAATATTTTGACATCTTTGCTTGAATTTTTTATTTCTTACTTTATATGCTAATGGCTGCAACGAACTGCAGCTCTTGTAACGATCTTCTGTAATCGAATGATCACTCACCACTTATCTGCCTTTGTTGTGCTAGTGTATTTCACCATAACGTTCAGGCCTACGTAGATACGACTATGACCCTATCGAAACTTAACATGCCATGTGTGATGATATGGAAATTTTCTAAACCTAATTACGCCTATTTTAGTTTTATTTATTGGCAGAACATTAATGCATCACTACAAGCCACAAGACATCAAATAAAACACAGCATCCGCCTAGCATAACAACATAGCATACAATTCTACGATAATTTTAGTACATCTTGCTATTTCACCGGGCTATTTACAACGTTGTAATTAATCAGTTTGTCAATTGGCATATTCAGTAAAGCGGTGCGGCAGCATTAGCGGCGAAGCTTTTGACGCGAGAGAAATAGAACGCAGGAAAATTCTGCTCAGTCAAATCGAATTCGGACGTTGTTTTCTGTCCTGTCCTGAAACAAAATAGACTAGCTGCAATCAAATTATTCATTCATACAGACTGTGTTCATCAGTGGCTGGTGGTGAATTTACTACTACTTCAATTCTATTCCTATTCTTACTTGGTGCAACGCTCGCTAATCTGGTTTTATTCGTATTCTTCTAATCATATACTTAAACTTATTTGGTGCAACGGAAAATGAGTTTATTCCAATTTTATTCTGAAAAAGCCTATTCTTATTCTTTAAACTTGTTTGGTGCAATCGGTGATTAGTTCCGTAAAATGTGTAACGGTCTATCAGCCAATTGAACAGTGGTTTTCGCTGCATAAAAGCTAACACTGTTAGGTCCATGTTAGCTGATAATTAAACAGCATTTCCAACACCCGGGCCCGATTTATCGAAGCAAAATGTTCGTCATCAGACATGTTCGTCATCGAAAATGTTCATCATCGAAAATTTTGGATTGATCGAAACATTTTCGATGACGAACATTTGCTTTTTCGATGACGAACATTTGCTTTTTCAACGGCGAGTTCGTCATCGAATAAGCAAATGTTCGTCATCGAACATGTTCGTAATCGAAAAGTTCGTCATCAAAAATGTTCATCGAAAAAGCAAATGTTCGTCATCGAAAAAGCAAATGTTCGTCATCGAAAAATTTCTCGATGACGAACATTTTCGATGACGAACTTTCGATGACGAACATTTGTCTTTTGATAAATCAATGTTGAAAAAACAAATGTTCATCATTGAAAATGTTTCGATCAATCCAAAATTTTTGATGACGAACATTTTCGATGACGAACATTTGGCTTTTCAATAACGAACATGTATTTTCGATGACGAACATTTGGTTTTGCGATGACGAACATTTTTGATGACGAACATTAGTTTTTTCGATGACGAACATTTTTGATGACGAACATTTTCGATGACGAACTTTTGATGACGAACATTTTCGATGACGAACATTTTGTTTCCATACATCGGGCCCGGACCCGAGGTCCATATTTTCAAATTAGCACATGTAAACGGAATTCCAAAGCGAATGGTTCCGATCCTAAATTTGCGAAAAATTTACCAATTGCGTATGGTGACTTCATAATGGAGCCATGTCAGCTGGCTATGCAGTCGCTTTCTCGCTGTGCCAATCTTCAGCTCCTAAAAAACAATTAATACAACACTGTTTTTTTGGTTCAAATCCCCAATTTTGTTTACTAGTATACAGGCTTACCAAGCTCCACTGTAATATATTATTTTCTTGCACTATACAATATACATAGCAAAAAAAATTTATTAGCCTGGCGTGAAAACACGACTATGTCCTCAATAAAAAGCTTCAAATTAATCTGGCGAGAGTAATCTAATTTTAATTATTCTGTATCAAAAACTAGAAAAATTGCGCAATCTTGTTTCCACGAAACTCTAGAACTGTTGCTTACCAAATTATAAATATGCTCCGGCTCCATGCTGACAGCATTACGACGTCGAGTGTAGCCGGGCATCAGATAAGCTGGCTCCTGGGGCCGTTTAACGCGGCGAAATGTGGCCGACACTCTGTCATTGGCCAACAGCTGATACGATCCGACCAGCACTTGCGAGGCTCCCGTTTTGTCCACTGGAACTCGCTGGTACTTCAGCATTTGCAGGGACGTTTGTATATCCTGTGCTGAGGTCAGCATTAAAGCTGTGCCTGTTACAACAATGGACACAGTGTTATCATGGTTCGATTTCTAAGGCCTTTTCGTATTAGACAAGCTGGGATAATTACTTTTAGCATTCATTCTTATGGTATTGTTCGCTAAATAGAGAATTATTGATACTACATTAATGATGGTTCAGCTTTGATTCAGCATTAAGATGAGATAAAAAGCAGATGTTAGCTGAAATGAGCTGCTTGAATTTCCAATTTGCACGGAGATTTCATAACACAGAATTGCATTAAACTTAACGGACATACGGCTACGGCTGTAAGTATGCATCAAACCTAATTATTTTGAAAATTTTGCTGCTCTGGCTTCAACACTCAAACTTCAGAATCAGGAAACATAGCAAATATGAACAAAATTATTAATACCATCGCCGAAAAATCGCAAATATCGATAGTACACGACCACATGCCAAGGTCGATAGAACTGATCTTGAAATGAAGTTTCGCCGTAGGAAACGTAGGTCATTTTGGAAATATATACTCCATTATGATGCAGATGAGGGCGTCGGATGTACATGTCACGCCAACTGTCATATTTGCCGCGAAAAGTCGCTAGTTCACCCACGCGCAGTCCCCAAGTCCTGAAACATTACAAAAGTTTCTTGTCCTTACAACTGCCTGCCCAAAACGTCTGCTACAAAGTCTATTGCAAGCATTAAGAGTACAGCGAGTAGTCACAAAAATCACGCAACGTGTTTTGTCTCAGGGTCTAATATTTTTTGGTCAGTGTCAGAATTTAGTCAGGTGGTGCGGAAAAGGGCAATTTCAACGAGCATAAACATCTTAATACCCCGCGTTTGAAAAACAAACATTCATTATAGTTTTCAATTAAAACAGCATAGTTAACATCCTAAAGGTTTACCTACAGGTAAAAACCAACCTTCAAAAACACTATAATTGTCGAACAACTATAACGAATTTGTTTTAAAAAGAAAGTATTAATTACATCACTATTAATGAAGTCTCTTTAAATCCTTTAACGTACTTCACACATGCACTATGCCATATTTCTTCATCTCTGGCAAGCATATAGAATCCAGTACAGACCTGCAACGAAAATTGACTGAACGAGACAATAACGTACACTATTATGTCATCAACTACAAAAAACAGAACACACATTCTCTTACGCTGACGAATAACGGCTTGATTCAAGCACTACAACCGTTTGTTCGTTCAGCACATAGAAACACCATTTTGTAATTTTGCCGATTGAGCTGAACGCACATAATGTGGCTGTAAACTATTTATTTTATTTAAGTATCAATCAACCCTAAACTCTACAAAATTCAGTCAAAAAGCCAGACAAGCACGACTAAACGTTTAATACGTTTACATCCCATTTCCCAGTAAAATGAACGATAGGCTAATGGATAAATATTATAATGGAAGTTTAAATACCGACCATGCTGAGTTGTTCCAACATTCGCATATCCATATCACTGGATACAATCCAACGAAAAATATGCAGCAAAACTTCCACAGGCATATCACGCAAATGACGCTGCTAAAATGAAAATGCCAAACGTGAGAAATACAAAATGTTTGTTTTTTTTGTCTGCTGCTCAAATAAGATATACAATCTAAAAGGTTTATTTTATAACCAAGTTGCTCGGAAAATCCTGAACTGTGAAATAACAGTGATTTGGCTTACAATGGGTGTATAACCACTGTGATCACTAATCACTTTTAAAAAACCAATGCCCAATAGTCTACAGCACTCCTAAATAAGTATATACTTAAAATATCAACATGTAGGGCTCAATTCAATTCAGTTTACTAGGGCGAGTAATAACAATAACAAATAACAATATTGGCGTGAAAGTGTGTATTATAAGTGTCTCCGTATTAAAAACGATTCAGTCTATAACGATTGTCAAGGATCTGGACTCCACTACTTGATTCTCAAGAAGCTATGACCTGTAGAGGGTCAGCACCCTATCAGATATTCATACATGTATGAGGGGGGATGGGTGAGGGTTCCCCCCAAAATTGAGGGGCCTGGGGGGAGGGTCCCCGAAATTCGGGCAAAATTTAGTAAAAATGGCACTTTTTTGGAAAAATTTTACAAAATTTCGTAGAATTTAGGGTATTTTTGGTCGATCAGGGGACGAGCGTCCCCAAAATTTGGCCGGAGCGCCCCCTTCCCCAAAAAAAATTCGGACCCCGTTATATGTATGACTACATCTTACAAAAATAATGGATAATTTAAACATCATGTCACATAGGGCCTATTCCTTTCCCGAATTAAACGGACTGGACTTGTTATAGTCCGAGGTTTTGGAATGACAAATCGGACTAAACGGACTAAACTAGTTAAAACAAGTCAGCGGCTTAATTTTAGTCTGACCCCATTCCAAAACTACCAGTGGACTAAACGGACTTAACATTAGCGTGCGTAGTTAAGTCCTTTTAGTCCGATTAAAAAGCAGCGCGCTAGAAGTTAAGTCCGGTTAATCCGGAGGTCTTGGAATGGCATTTTTAAGCTTAATTTTTAAACCGTTTAGTCCGATTATAATTAACCCTTTAATCCGGTAAAGGAATAGGCTCATAGTCTTAGGGTCTATTCCTTTACCGGATTAAACGGACTGGACTTATTTTAGTCCGAGGTTTTGGAATGACAAATCGAATTTGGAATGGCATTTTTAAGCATAATTTTTAAATAGTTAATAAGGTTAAAAAGGTTAAAATAGTTTTAAATAATAAATAATACTAAAATTTTAATAAGGAATAGGCTCTTACTCAATAACAGCTTTAATTTCATAACTGAAGCAGCGTACTGTTGCATAAACTCTATTCAGTGCCGTGTACAAGAGTATATCAATTCCTAACCAAATTTTCTGCTGCTGGTTTACAAAACACTTGGCGTCCATTATAGGCTAAACGATCCCCAAAGTGCTGTGCATTCAATTCGCAGGGCAATTCTTCCTCAGCCACCGCTGTGGTTTTTTTATTGCTGGCGCTCGTATCGGTAGTCGATTTTCCTTCACTGGAATCTAAACAGCAAATCGATTAAAGCATCAATTAGATAAACTTATTTATATATACTTTTCGCACACGCACACAATTAACACAAACCACAGCCTTACAATTGGCTCACTGAAGGCGGGTTCATAAAGCATAGGGCTGAAAAAGGACATCTGCTGTTGTGAATAAACAACGATCTCAAGTTTCATTCATGCCGACCACATACACTACACACCAAACAGTTTTCATGGGCTTTGCTTGGAACAAAATTAATGACTCCAAATAGGAATGACGATTAAACCTTTAGTGAATGTCACACGTGTGGAAACGTATATAACCTCCTTGACTCCTGACTTCACTTTGACGCATTACAACTTTTGATATTTTTTTAAAAGAAAATATTGACACAAAATGGTCGACAGACTTTTACTGAAAATATTTTATTTGTCTACCAGTAACTCTACATCCTGTGAGCCCATTTTCACTAATTTTCTTGTAAAATAAAATACTGTACTGTTCGCAGCACGACAAACACCCTACACACTTGTCCCACACGGCCACAAATACACACAAAACCAACACAAATATAATACTTTGCATTATACTTAAATTCTCACAAACTGAAATATAGAACATTTTCAGCAGCGGACTCACTTCTAGCACTGTATGGCCGCTTTGGATGCGTGTGCTGGAATAATTTGCGCTCAATATCCGGCACTAACTGGACGGACCTGCGATAGTGCTGAATTGCTAAAATGACAACATAACAAATAATATAAAAATTACTAAACATACTAAAAAATACTGATACCAGATTCTATATGCAAACAGAAGGCGTAGTGTTCATTGTCAATCATGAATGGACAACCCCCTTGGGAAAAAAGCCGGCAGTGTGTTCGTTGTTGAAACTTCAGGACCAAATGACCAAAAAAGGGCAAAACTAGAAAAAAAGACCACAAAGATATATAATGCGTGCCTGAAAAAGATTTATTTCAAAATCCCCAAAACTAGCACAGACTGCCTTCATGTCTTTTATACGTGACCCACCACCCAAACTTTAAACTCTGTAACAGTATATTATGCACCATAATATGCTATGTACGTTATCGTAAAGAGTTTATTTACTCAAGAACAGAGTATGAAAACTGAAAGAGTTTATATACTTATACACGATAAATTTATGTCAACTATTTGAAATTTAGTAAATTAAAAAGACTACCTTCAAACATGTGTCCCGTTCGCTCCAGTTCAATACCTTTCATGAAAAAACTTTTCGCCTAAAACAGATAAAAAAGATCCGTAAAATAATAACTTATCCATTAGCCTGCATTCCTGCAAACAAGCAGGATTCACCTGGCGATATAAGAAAAATAAAAACGATAAAAAATATTCAAGATAAATTTCTCTGCTAAGTACCGAAAAAAAGCATCAAAATAAATTTAAACTACACACATGTATCTATCAATTAAATAAAAACATATATATGTACACTAAACCTATTTGTCTTGATCATATCAAGGCAAATTGAAATGAATTGATGTAGAAAAGTATATCATAATATTGACTATATTAAAAGGGAGCAATGTGATTTCTACGTTCACCTGTTCCATAATGTGTGCGGCATCTTTGCAGGTCCCCGTCAGATTGCTTTGTCGTGCTGCGGGCGCTGGTGACTTGGACACGCGCACATTGCTTTGTTCATTCAGCTCAGCTTGCCAACGTTCTCGAAATCGAGCCAAATCCTCACTCGGTACGCCTGCAAAACATTGCAGCAAACTTAAAGTCACAAATAAATACACATGTGCACACATGTATATAAATGCAGGAGGAATATATATACCCTGCATTTTACAATATTTTCTTTCTTCTGGTTCAGAATACAATAACTACAAGCTCAATAGCATGATAATCAGCTGATACTACTGTCCCTGGAACATTTAATAATAGTATATATTATATAATACTGTAAATCTCCCTTTGCGATAGTGGCGCAAATTATTTTATATATAGTGTTTTTTTTTGTTTTTTTTTTTTTTTTTTTTTTTTTTTTGGGGGGGTATATATATATATATATATATATATATATATATATATATATATATATATATATATATATATA
Source organism: Trissonchulus sp. WLG1_4 (assembly GCA_030248245.1). Taxonomy (NCBI): domain Eukaryota; kingdom Metazoa; phylum Nematoda; class Enoplea; order Enoplida; family Ironidae; genus Trissonchulus; species Trissonchulus sp. WLG1_4. The sequence continues at coordinate 62,315 of JASANF010009699.1, forward strand.
TATATATATATATATATATATATATATATATATATCCGTACACAAACGTACTTTTTCTGGAACTGTGGTTAGCCGTCTATTTGTGACTATTCTGGCATCCGGGCTTGTAGACCAGTCGTGTGTGACGAGGACGATGGGTATTCGTCTTCCTCCTCCCCCTGTGTTTCCGTGACCCCGCCCGTCCCTTGACTTCGCTGTGAGTTCTACAATTCTATACCAACTTAGGCAACCGTTTCAGAAATGTAAACAATATAATTTAATACATACACTATGATATTGCCTAGATGGGTGCTTTAATTACATTTACAAGTATATAACTACACCACTGAAAAAAGCAAGTGGCACTGCAGCGTCAGAATAACACCTCACAAG